>JBBPKB010000837.1:0-10713 GCA_038089035.1 Boletellus dicymbophilus
ATCAGCTAGCGAACACATGAAGATTCTCAGACATCAGAATAGAGATTTGCAAAGGCATCTATTCGATGCCTCAGTCACAGTTTTGCAAACTCTCAGAGAACTCAGGTGACATCTTTCATGCAGCTTCACCAGTATTGGCATCAACACTTCTTTGGATATACAATCAAATGCTATCACAGCAACAGTTGTAGAACAATCAGCATTGGTCTCTATTACAGACTCAGACTCTATGGAAGAATCCCTTATATCTTAGGATCTCTTACTGGCTCTTGATCATTCAGATTTGGAATTATCTTATCCAGCCTATGGCTACCCAAATCTTGAAAACCCAGAAGAATCAGAGATTAGTCTTTCAGACACAGGATTCAACAGGAAGGAATCTTTTCAATACCTTGACACATCTTGGCACAAAGATCCACCTTCACCAGATCAATCAGAAGAATTGACTTTGGACAACCAAGCACATGATCAGGGCACAACCCAGCATTTCGAATGTACAAAATACTTCTTGCATGACCAGCCATAAAGTCATTCTCTTGACCTCAGCATGTACCTTTGAAATCAACCTTCATTTGCATCCCTTATCACTGATCAATTACCTTGTGATGACTCACTTGTCATCACATCAGCAAATGAACATGGAATTATTCCATCATCTATTCAATTCAATCTCACTGACAGTTCAGAAATGAATCCACTTAATCATGAAAGCTTTACCAAGCTATCCAATCATAAAGATTACCAAACAACCTTGGAATCAGTAGAAGGTTCAGACTTGAACATGTCTTCATCTCAGGATATAGATGAAATATCCAACTTGGACTCAGAACAAGATTTCCAGGACCTAGAAGATTATTGTGGCAATGAATCTATTGAACAAATTCCAACATATCGCAACTCATGTGGTTACTGCAAGGGACACCATAAACAAAATTGCCCACACAACAAACTCAAAGCACAATATGACTCTTTAGAAACCTAGGATATTGTTGATTCAGTCAAAAAGGCAGCAGATGACAAGTCACACACAAAATATGATTGTTTCAATTGTGGAAAGACAGGACACTTTGCATGCAAGTGCAAAGTACAATGAGGATATCACAAACAAAGTTGCTCCATCATCACTTCCCACTCAGATGTCCATTATGCATCCCTGTCATTGACTACTTCAGGAGTTCAGAATTCAGAAGCAATTTCTTTTCACTCTCCTCAGCCATCATATCCACTATTGTTACCAGACTACTTTGATTGGTGGAAAGATGCTGAAGAACAATTTGAGCTACACACTCCCATGCTTCACAATTCAGAACATGAACCTACCAGTTTACACTCAGAAAGGAATCAGTCTTTCAATGATATAGATAGTCTTGTATCTCTACCCAGAAATGCTTCACCATCTGCAGAGATTTCATACACCTCTATCCAGCATTACCCAGATCATCATTATAGCAAAAAGCAGAAGCTTGATCATCCAATTGGTCTCCAGACCACATGCTTCAATTGCCTTGAACACAGACATTATGCATGAGATTGTCCTTATGTCACAAGCCAATGTTCCAGCTGTAATTGGAAAGGAGGACAGCACAAACCCAAGTGTACTCTCTATGGCAGAAAGTCTAATCAACAAGTTCCCCAACCAACATCTTTCAACCCACAACAAGATCCATAGATGATTGGACTCTTTTATGGCATTTTCTCACAAACAAGTGAAACCCAGCCTTTCATTAGGACATGGATCACTTCTCTCTTTCGTCTTCACTAGAGCAGAAATCACTAGACAAGATATCACTCTTCAGTCTCAACTCTCAGTTCTCGCTCCTATAATGGTCTAGTATACCTTTGAGCACTCCATGGTACTCAGTATATGAACAGTTACACAAACCTCAAAAAACATCAAATAATGAGTTCACACTCAATCAAATCCACAAAGTAAATCAATTCTCTATTTTTCTTACTTTCTATCTCTTGAACTCTCCATCATTGTATTTCTAGCAATTAGTATTGCACTTCACATTTGCATCCTACACAATCAGTGTTGATCACTGTTTTACCCAGAACTAGTACCCAGAACCAGAATCTCTCTATTTATCAGATTCAGTTTCTCTTTATTTATTCTTGAAATCATCAGTGACAAGCTTCACTGCTTGTCACTCATGACCAGTATTTCTTGTGCTCACACCTGTGACACACTGAACTATATGACAATTATGACTACAGACTTTGGTCTTCACCTCAGTCTATGACCCTTAGGAATATGGCTTATCTCTTAGAAAGGGGATAAAGTGCATATCATGGATGACAGATTCTCAATTGTCTCACACCCTCAGAAGACATAAAACTCAGAAGCATTAGACTTACAGGTTGACAATCAACAATGTCATCCTTCGATTATGAATGTTACAAAGAACATTCACCATGCTCATGCCTTATTGGCATTCATTCACTTCACATGTCTAGTAGTATTCAACACAATTGACCTCTATCGAAATCTCCCAAGATTTTATGAATGTACAAAGTCCATTGAGCTCAATCATGACACTATGCTTCAATGACATCTAGCATTTCCATAAATGCATTCACCCAGTCTTTCACAAGATATCTCATAAATCTAGAATGATGCAAGTCTTTCCTGATTCAATGATCTTACAACCATAAGAAGGCTTCTGTCTATCTGGACATTCTAGTAGACAATATTTCCTACCCATTGCCTTCTATGAATCTCACAACACTCTACTTGGATCACTAAGGATCTTACCCATCTTTATATCCAAACCTTCAGACTGTAGATCAGTCTTGACAGTATTCCTTTGAACCCTTAGGTCTTGAACATCAGACTGTGGTTCCCAAATCAATTACCCCAATCTCACTTTGACTTGAATAAAGTCATCATCTTGCATTCAGTATTCAGTTAACGATTCCAGACCCTCTGAAATCATGTCACCTCATCAACCAATACTCTATGTATCCACCCATGTATGATATTTGGTGCAAGAGCTAGTCTCTTACAAGCCAATTGTATATTGACTCTTACGACTTGGATTCACATCCTTTGTCACAAACTACACAATAAGCATCACTGCTTGTTGCATGACATCTACTTATTGGATCCAGTTATTTATTGGTCCTCACATTTCTCTTTGCTTTTGCACCTTACAAATGCAAAACCAACTACAAAACCATATAACCCATAACCAATCTATAACATTGAGAAAAGGACTAAAATGCTACAAAAATATCTTTTGTCTTTTGTTCTCTTTTATTTCCATTCTCAGGATGTCATGATGCATGACAAGTGCATGCACCTTCAATGAGATCTCAGATGTACTCAGTGGTTAATCACCCCTGACACATGCAGGCATTCTCAAGTCTTCACAGACTTTGACCTTTGGACATTCTCTTGGATCCTTTGATATTGGATCTTTGATTCACAGGAATTGGATTATATGATCTACCACCTTGCAGGCTTACACTCTACTCAGGTCCCATTAACTTGGTGTACTCTTGTATTCTGGTTGCATTCCATAGTCACTCCAACAACCACTGTATTCACAAGATCATTTGACTGCATTCCTTGTTCACCTTGCTCACATTCCAGATATTCACTTATCTTGAATACCTCGATCATACTTCCTTGGAACTTTGGATGTTACTCCATCCTAGTTTACCTGTTGCCTCATATTCCATTTGCCTTGCCATCCATCCTTCATCTCAGATCCTCGACTCCATCCCTTTGGTCTCTCCACTTGCCTTTGTGTCTCTGCTGTCATCTCCCCTCTGTCTCCGCACTTCATCTCATGATTTTCCCTCTCTCTTATTCTTTTTCTTCTACCACCGCATTACTCATACTCCGTGGTAATCGTTTTCCACATTTGGGCGACAGTATCATCATGTAGGATTTTCCAGAGCGTCGAATCGGGTAGGGCACGAGCAAGCTGTTGGCGACAAGTAAATTCAGGTTTTCGCCAGTCGGCAAGTGCTTTCTCATATGCCACCATATCCTCCGGTTTCGCAGCATCTCCAGGATCCTTGGGTTTTGTGGCAGTGCCAGTTAGGTGATCGACAACACCACGAGCGGCTAGAGCCCATTCCAAACGATTCTTGAATATTACCCAGCTGCGGCCATCAGCCTCAAGCTTCGGAATAGTATATAGATCTTCTTTCGTAGTGGGTTCCATAACGAGCACAGGGCTCATAACCTGTCAAAGGTTACGAGTTACCTAAATGAGTGAACTCAGCGCAGTTCCGGGCGAACGAGCTGAGGTATCCGTGCAGTATCGTACGAGCTAAATACTCTACGAGTAAGGTACGAATAGGTACGAACAATCGAGGCGAAATAGAGTTAATGCGAAACAAAAGATTAACTATCATACGGATTACTACGTTACGACGGCCGCACGACACAGCGGCTAGACCTCATCTGACATACAATGCACTGTAATACTATTAAAACTCTTCGAAAATTGTTGATGAATTTGATTGTCCGCAACTGTAGCCCAATCAGATTCTTGGTTTCTCTAAAATAGCCTTTTAGTTGGTCATCGTAAAAATGACACTCGGATCTATGGTGACTACCTCCCTTAGGAACTTGACTCCTGACCTTTCATTGGCATGAGAGTGTCGCTGGGTCTTCTCCGTGGACCTGTGAGTGTCTCAACGTCACTGATTTTTTTGGATAATATATCGAAGCAGATTTGACTTAGTGGACCATAGTGGAACATTCACGCGTGTACGTTGTCTGCTTCGAAGCTTTCGGCCGTATGCCCTTCATTGAACTAAATTTTCGCAATCAAAGTTTACTATGTACTTTCCGGTGTCCATGTCTCGGCCCGGGCACCACAGCACTGCCATAAGCTCTCGCCGGTACTTGCTTTTTTCACGTCCTTCTGGAGGCTCAAGTGGCAGTCGATATGTCAAGTTTCTACGAATCTAGATAACTTAGGGCTCAGCTACGTGTTGTTGTTGTAACCTCAAGGTTGCACAACACTCACCGATAAGTAATTCGGCGATGGCACCGATCATTCAAAAAACATGCTTTTGCACACAGTAGTCTGGACCCTTAAATTCATTAGAGACACATAGCTCAATTTCTCACACGTCCGACCTGACTTCGGCTATATAAGTATGAAGTCGCTGGAACGCCAGCCTGTGACATGCCTTTACTTACCTTGGCTAATCCATGTCTACGTATATCAAGCACATGGTCTCCTCTCAGCAGATTGCCATCAGGAATATTCAGCTGAACAACTATATGACTCGTGCGCCATTATCGAATATATGCGTATCACAAACACTGAATTTTTTTTTTCCAGTTGTTATTCTCATCGCTGTCGGATACGATTATAGTAAGTAATGTATGTTTTTTCTGTTGGATGAATCTCAATATTGTTAGTCCTCACATTATCGAAGGAGGTATGCCTTGCACTCGCTGGCGTAAGCATTACTTTACTGAGCCTAAATGTACCCTCAGATACAATTCATATGGGTTAGCAATTACCTTCTCAACGACAAACATGCGTTTTGACATGGTTTCAGCGCAAGCCCTGGTCTCTGGTGTCCATCTTATTCATCCTCGTGCGTTTTTTAACCATCTCTATTCTGTGGTTAATCGTTCTTGATTCCCAGGTCAGATACTTTGGGTTGTGTTATGTCGTGTAAGTCCGTGCCTGTTGCAGTACATATGTACCTGACGATCCCTGATCGTTTACCAGTATTTTTGCCTTCCGTGCGTTTAATTCTTGAAATGTTGGTTTGCTCTTTCGAGTTGATTCTACCCCATTAAAGTGAAGGGTTCATTCATACATGGCCCAACAAAGGTGATTTCTTGTTCAGTTTGTGGTCCTGCTCAAAGATTTAACTGCCTGCAGACGTATGTATCCGTGCGTCACTAGCGTTCACTGATCACTGACAAATTCCTCAAATCCAATCATGCACACACAGTTGTGAGTAGATTCATCAGTGGATTCCACTATTTGTCTGTGCTGAAGGTCACATCCGAGGTGACATACTTATTATTATTGCTACATGGTCTGGCTTGATTTTTTTCAGCTCTGCAGATCGTAAGATTTTTCTGTTTTCTTCATAGAGAAATGGACGACATTTGTGACAGTAGTGATGATCCTTCGCGTGTGGGCCATATACGATCAGTCAAAAATTATCCTCACTGCGCTCCTTTTGCTATTCATCGCGGAAGTTATTTCACGTGCGTGCGTGTGTCTCGAGTTTAGCACATCGGATGAGCCAATAGGTACGTGTTTTTTTTGGTATACTACAGAACAACAGGCGAATTCCATTTTTCTCCCAAATCGTACAGCCTTTTCCACTCAAGTCTTTGGTTTTTCATATTGTGCAAGGCAACAAATCTCCCCAACCTGGACTGATATCGTAGATGGGTTCCAGATTGCGCTCGGCGTATTGATGTGCATGCTCGTTGCCATTCAGTTCGTGAGCCAGTACAAAGCAACCAAGCGGGTCCAGCTGCACCCTTACTTGAATGTACTCACGAGGGACGGCATGGTCTACTTTCTGGCGTACGTCCACCGCCTTCGTTCCCTCGAAGTCGACTAGTTAACTCATATATATACTTACTACGACCAGTATTCTGGCGTACTCAGTCGTCTCCTTAGTTGCGCCGTACGTCCCACCCGACAAGTGGTGGTCAATATTGGCTGTGATGATGCAATCCGTACCCACGGTCACGCTCGTCCCGCGGTTCATTATGAGCCTGCGGGAACTTTACGCACGTGATCTGCAGAGCAGACGTGGAAGCGACATTGACCCTGAGTTGGGTCTGTCACTGGCGTCTAGACACGCCGGGCGAGAGGGGGGGATGGAACCGGGAGAAGAGGCGCAGATCTCGGAGGAACTGGATGATATTCGCAGTAGTCGTGTTACTGTTTGATCTACCGATCTATTCTGAACGTAATATGTTTTACTCTTGCACACGCGTTATAGCGAGTATGAGGGGGAAATGGGAAAAAGGACCATGGGTAGAGTGGAATCGCAACGAACACTAAATGCGTCTACGTCAATTATCACACTAGTGAGGCCAGTAATGGCGACGTCTGGAAGTGCCACTGTTACTACTGATGGGGATATAGTCATACTGTTGCGAGTTTATAACCCTTCGAACTCACGTAGTAAAGTAAATTCGCTTGACGTGCGCGATAGCTGGATCACGTGGGTGTCACTTTTTCACATGGATGTGCCCAGAATGATCTTGCAACATGCCGGTTCCAGCGAGTGCCAAGCTTACCACAAGTAGGACGGATCATGAAAAGAATGCACCAACTTCGTACGGAGGTGATATACTACTTACACAAGAAGTGGAGACCGGGCTGAGCGGATCTTGACCAAGATGACTCTATATGTATTAGGGATTGCCGTCGAAGGTGGGCGGGTTTTCGAATGTGCCCGTGCCGACCATTGCTACCATAACACCCTGCTCCAGATGCATCATGGTCCGGGTCCGGTGGCGGCAGAATATAGGGGAAATTTTAATTGACCACTCTCATTTCTAACAGGACACTGCCAGTCAACATGTATGGATCCCCCGGCGTGCAGGCGTCCAAAATACGCATTAATTTTTTTACAACACTTGACATGTCTGGTGACCTGGCTGATAGCGGGGAAATGAAAGGTATAGCGCTGGCTCCCGCCGAGGTCAAGTTGCCTGTCTCTGAACGCCGGGCATTCGCGGCGGACGCTGCGCGTGGCATGTGGACTAGCCGCTGCTTCAAGTTATCTCGAGAGTCGAGACATTTATCAACTTTGAATTGTGTTCGACAACCTACACCCTCAATAACCCAGAAAGACGGGCGATTGTTACATCGGCGAAGGCAGTAAGTCGAAATCGTAGTTGGAACTTAACCGCACTTTAACGACAATACATGCCATTTATTGCCACGGCCGAGACGCCCTAACCCCATATGTGTATCAGTAATGGCGGTGAGCGGCAGACGTGGCCGGGCCAATAGGGCGACGCACCGCCCCCCGGGGGTTGTGTGAAGATATACTTTGGTTGCTGTAATAAATCCCTCACCGGGGTTTTGTCCGCTTTTCCACCATGTCTGCAGAGGTTGTCGACGAGAAGAACTTCAGCGGCGCTCAGCAGTATGACGGAGCCTTCCAATCCAAAACTCAGGATGTCTACGACGAGCCCACCCTTGATCCAGTCTATCTTGCAAAGGCACGGATCCTGAATGATGCCTTGCAAGACATTGGGATGGGAAAGTACCAGGCAAGTCGCCTTTTCAACCCCTTGTTCTCTTCATTTGCCGTTACCCTGCCACATCTTCATTCGTATTTGGTGATGTGATGGTCGATTAACATACAATCTCCCTAGTGGTTCTTGTTCGTCGTCGCTGGCTTTGGCTGGTTATCGTAAGTCATGCCAATCTATCGTCTTGATCCCGCCACTAAGCTATTTGGGTTCCAGAGATAACCTTTGGCCGGCATGTGCATAATTATGTACACGAGAAACGGTCGTTATTCATGGACACTCTAGATCGTTACAGGCCTCATCCTAAGTCCTGTCGAGTACGAATTCAATGTCGTAGCCACAGGGCCGTTCCTCAAGCTTGCTCAAAACATCGGCCTGCTTGTCGGCGCTGCCTTTTGGGGCGTCACGTCAGATGTTTGGGGTCGTCGGTAAAGTATACCATGTCTCTTTCGCCAGCCCATCGCTGACAATTCATCTAGTTGGGCATTTAACCTGACGCTATTTATTGCAGGAGTGTTCGCAACCGCCGCTGGAGCCTCGCCGAACTTTGTTGCCATCTGCTCGCTTGCTGCGGTATGGTCAATTGGTGTCGGAGGCAACTTGCCAGTAGACTCTGCGGTGTTTCTCGGTTCGTTCGCTACTTTCTTTTCCTTCGACGCACACCGACAATCTCTTTTAGAGTTTATGCCTGCCTCTCATCAATACCTGCTCACCGTTCTCTCCATCTGGTGGGCCTTTGGACAGCTGTTAGGCAGTCTGGTACGTAAAAAGTGTTGGTGTGTGGGGGATGCCTGATTCGGATTGTTTTGCGAATATTAGGTTGCCTGGCCACTCTTGGCTGATTTTTCGTGCCCGAATCCTCCTCCAGCCCCGTGTCCTAAGTCTTCCAATGAAGGATGGCGTTATTTCCTTTATTCCATGGGAGGTCTCATGATGCTCCT
Organism: Boletellus dicymbophilus; assembly: GCA_038089035.1. Lineage (NCBI taxonomy): Eukaryota > Fungi > Basidiomycota > Agaricomycetes > Boletales > Boletaceae > Boletellus > Boletellus dicymbophilus. The sequence continues at coordinate 9,160 of JBBPKB010000837.1, forward strand.
TTGGGTCATCCGATTCTTCGTGTTCAACCTGTACGAAAGCCCAAAGTACCTTATGGGTCGTGGCAGGGACGAAGCGGCCGTCGAGGTCGTGCACAAGGTGGCGGCATACAATGGCAAGACAAGCACACTCACCGTAGAGCAGTTGAAAGAGGCCGAAAAACTCGGATGGCGTCCAGAAGCAAATGATGAAGAGTTCGTTATGGACGTGTCTGCGTTTGGTGCTATAGGGAGAAAGCTTGCGATATTTGACGCGGGTCACGTCAAGCCTTTGTTTGCGACTCGGAAGCTGGCTTACTCGACTAGCTTGTTGATCATTCTTTGGGGTAAGCTTTATTCAAATTTTACTGTTAGCGGTCCTGGTTGATATTGGATCGATAATGTAGCACTCATTGGGCTTGCTTTCCCACTGTAAGTGCAATGTTCAGCCATGACCTGTCTTGTGCTTGTACTTAGTCTCGGCTTTAGGTACAATGGCTTCGTGACATATTAGTGGGTTACATTTTTATTTAAGGTTCAGCATGCCTGACCCTCTCTTCGATCAGCCTTCAAAGCAGAGGAGCTGATTTCGGCGATGGTTCCACGTATATCACCTACCGAAATGTCAGTCGCTCACTCTGTAACGCACTCCTCAAAGTAGTAGTGGCTGACTCGAATACTAGCAAGTCATTCTGAGTGTGATTGGTATTCCGGGTGCCCTCGTGGCAGGGTACTGCGTAGAACTACCGGTCCTCGGACGGCGTGGCACGCTGTCGATATTCACCAGTATGTGTCGTGTTTTGCAAAAGGCCGTCGTCTTGTTTTCTAACCCGACATGGATCGGTCCTGAAGTTCTCACCGGCGTGTTCATTCTGGCGTCGACCACAGCACGTACATCGAACGCGCTGCTTGGGTGGAACTGCGGATACAGTTTCACGAGTAACGTAATGTACGGCGTGTTGTACGCAGTCTCACCGGAGTTGTTCCCTACGAGGGACCGGGGGACGGGGAATGCCATCGTTTCGAGCGCAAATCGTGTATTCGGTATCATGGTGAGTGCTTCCTGCATCATCAGTACATGCGCTGGCTGACCTTGGATTGCGCTAGTCGCCGATCATTGCGCTATACGCCAATTTGGCGACGTCTGTGCCAATCTGGGTGGCTGGCGGGATATTTCTCGTCGCAGGGTTTATCGCGTTGTTATTGCCGTTTGAGCCTCGTGGGAGGGCTGCACTATAGTCGTTTATGTTAAAAACCCATCTTGATCTTTGTTGGTACCTTGTTCATAAGATTCCATTTAATATGTAAGTATCCAGTTCGTCGAAGAGAGACCTGTCGAGAAACTGGGAAGGGTCGACGGGAACCATCTTGCTCTCATCTACAATTGGCGTTGGCGTTGTTGGCGTCGGCGTCGTCGGCGTTGGCATAGCTGTGGTGGGGTTGTAGTGTTGACGTTGGCGTTGGCGTAGCTGTGGTGGGCTGTGGTGTTGGCATTGTTGGCGTTGGCGTTGTCGTTGGTGTAGCTGTGGTGGGGTTGTGGTGTTGGGGACGGCGGTGTCATCGTCCCTGACGTCGTGT
>JBBPKB010000838.1:0-10706 GCA_038089035.1 Boletellus dicymbophilus
ATTGATGGTATGTACCTATGGAACCTATAGTAGGTTAATTACAGTAGAAAAAGAGTAGAAAAGTACTACTTACCCTCAGTAGATGTCAAGCTACTGAGGGAATAAACTAGAGGAAACTCGAGGGTTTATACGCTCTAAGCTTATCTAATAATTACCATAAATGGTAACCTAATGCATGCTAGTCAAAAAAAAACAACACTAGGCATGGAGCTGCAGCAAGTATATAAAGTGCATTTCGTTTTCATCTGATTGCAAGCATCTCATGGCCATTGGTTATATGGCAGTGCTGTGGTTCAAAGGTGACTTGGAGGTTACTTTTTGCCAGTTGGGAGACAGATAAAAGGTTGCTGTTGAGAGCTGGGACATGGAATATGTTGCACAGGATGGTTTTATACCTCTGCTGGTCTTTGACTTCAACCTCAAGCTCAATTTGGCCAATCCCAGTTGTGGGAATTGATGACCCAATTCCTATGATGATGAATTGTGGGGGAAAAAGTGGACAGTATGTTTTGAACCATTTGTATTGGTGACACATGTGCACTGATGCACCAGAGTCTATAATCCAGTCATTCGTCATCTCATAGTTGTCTCTGTAGGCCATAAAGAGGTGCAGTACTGGTGATGGGTCAGTCAGGCCAGTTTGGGCAACACAGGTGCTCAGGTCAGCATTTTCTTTCTGACTTGTGCTCTTTCCAGCTTTGTCAGCCTTCTTCTTCCAGCATTGATCCTTTGAGTGGCATGGCCCTTTGCAGTAATTGCATGTAGGTTTGACTTTCTTTTTGTCTTTATGCACATCTTTCTCTCTGGACTTTCCCTTTCTGGGTGCTGGTATTTTCATGGCTAGAGCTGACTGATTTGCAGGTTTCTGCAAGCGCTCCTCAACAAGGACTTGAGCAATAATGCCATCCATAGTGAGTTTGTTGCTGGTGGACATTAGGATGGTGCGGAGAGTTGAGTACAATTGAGGTAGGGAGATAACCATGGCAACAGCAATGAGTGAGTCCTCTAGGGGTTGTCCCAGGGTGTGTAAAATGTTTGCTTTCTATCGCATTGCATTTGGTTGTGATTCCATAGATGAGTCCTCTGTGAGCATGCTTCAAAATAGCTCACTAATGAGGTAAGCTATTGATTGTTTTCCCTTTCCTTCATATCGTTCACTGAGTTTTGCCCAGATATCTTTTGCTGTTGAGGCTAAAAGTACTCCACTGAGGGGTTCATCTTTCAATGTCAAGGTAATTTGGGTGTGTACCTCTTTATCCTTATTTAGCCATTCCTTGTGCTCCATTGGGTGCATGCTCAGGTTTGGTGTGGTCTTGTCTCCAGTAACAACTTTCCAGAGGCCTCAGATGTCAAGTATCATTTGGATGTGGAATTTCCACATCTGGAAATTTGCACCATCATTGTCAAGTGAGGGTACATCATATAGGTGACTTGAGGCTTGGACTACTTGGCCAGAACTGGTTGCAGATGCAGATGCAGATACAGATGGGAGCTGTGCTCCAGGAGATGATGTGGAAGGCATTGATGATTTGAAAGAAGTTGAACTAGGTATTTAGTATGAGCAAGCAGGGCTCATAACCTCTTGAATGGAGGTCTTGCGCAGGGACTATACATGAAGTGAAAAACTCAGTAACTTCGTATTGACAAAGACTACAATTAAGCTAACCTATACACAAAGTGAAAAACTAGGTAAGTTAGCAAGAGTAGCTATGTAATTCGATGTAGGAATTGCCCACCTCAGTAACTTCATATTGATGAAGACTGAGGTGTGTCAGGCAAAGTCCGAACCAAAATAATGGCATGATTATGTAATGTGCCTCGATGTGGTGAATGCAAAAATGTACTGTAAGTCCAAAAACAGAGTAAAAAACAACAGGGTGGACTCTGAGACCTCAGGTTTGTCATCTCTGACCCCTCAAATTGTTGTTTTTTTTTTACTAGCACACATTAGGTTACCATTTATGGTAATTATTAGATAAGCTTAGAGCATACAAACCTTCAAGTTTCCTCTAGTTTATTCCCTCAGTAGCTTGACATCTACTGAGGGTTCTATAGGACTCAGGTCTTTCTCTATCAAGACCTCTGCATGACCAGTAACAATTATTGGCAACTTCCAATAGGTTATGAGCCCTACTCATGCCTAATTTGCAGAGAAGATCCCCCATACCTCAAAAGTCAAGTGAAAATGCTTGAATTCCCAAGGTCCACATGTGAATGCCTTGATTGGCAAATTTACTGCAACCAAATTCTCACGACCACAGCAATAGAAGGTGTACTCAGCCACCTTGCCAGTGCAGCACCCTGGCTCAATGACTTGCAGGAACCTGCAGAATGGAACTCAGCAAATTCTCTTGTGAAATTAATTGTTACAGGACTTGTTTTTATGGGCATATTTTTCACTATTTTTCTGCTATTTTTCCTTATTTATTTTGGCACTCATTTGCCACTTATACCTCCATCTACCATTCCTATCCTATTCTCACTACCTTTTGCCTCTTTCTCTTTCCTTATTTATTCTCCTTTGGTTACCCAGCACATTGCCTCATGGCTATGCATGATTGTCCAACACAGCCACATTCCCACAGCCTCATGCCAGTGCTCAACCACTAGCATTGCTTGCTATATGGAATCCTGCTTCATTGGATCTCCATTACCACTTCTGTATGGACAGCAAATGAGTGCTTTCTTATTTAGACATGGAACCCCTATGGCATTCCTTTGACCTGCTTCCACTTCCATTCCACTTTCCCACACTCTGGTTCTCATTTATTTATAACCAACCTATGGCATTAACCTGCCCTATCTTGGCTGTGCTTGTGATCCTATTTATTCTGGCCCAATAGCATATGTTGCTCATTGATCCTGGTTGATCCAGCCAATGGCACATATTGCTCATTGACCTGCCCTTTACTTATTGACTCATCATGACTTGCCCAGCCATGGCTCAAAGTCCTCTTATCAAGGCTATGCATGAACCTGTGCATGGACTTCCATGCAGCTATGCATACCAGTGCATACCTGTGCTCAGCTATATGCCTCATGCCTCCAAGGCTAGGTCAAACCTATGCATGGAACTCCTTTTCCATTCTGTTCTGCTTTATATTCTCTTTACCTCTTATTTATTAGCCAATGGCACAATGGACTCTTATCTTGGCTGTGTATATTCAAACCCAGCACCAATGGCATATTTAGCTTAGTGTACAAACTGGACCACATATGTACAAACAGATGTAAACCCTAGTTTAGTATATAAGGCACAATGCCACCACCAAACACCCTCAGTCTTGCTCTCTTTGATACTCCCTCACAAGGACTATCACTGGGCTTCTCTAGATGCTCTTCATTGAGTTACCTTAGGGGACTGTCTGGCTCATAGTCTTATTCCCTATGTCCATCCCCCCTTCAGAACAATGGCCTTTAATTAGCATCTTTGTTCAGCATCTTCTTGTGGATTGCTTCACTAGAGCAAGACTTTTCAACTGTTGGACATACAATCTGGTACTCCTTTTTCTTGACTCTTGATTTTGTTACATCTAGCAGGGACATACTGGATTTCACCCTCTGAGCAGCAGTTTATCCCAGTAGACAGCCACTTTCCTTGCTTTCTTAGGCCACCATTTGGCACCTCTGAAAGTGCCACTTTGCTCACACGATGTCAGACTAGCTACCTTTAGGGCCTCATGATGTCATGGACAACCTTTTTCTCTCTCTCAGTCATGGTCTATCAGTTTAGGGATTACATTTCATAGTTCTATACCATCCTATTGAAGGAAGGGATCATCAACCACCCACATTCTTTTTCAAGCTGTTAGGCAGTATTGTCACTTTATGACACTCATATTCTTTTCTTGTGTCAGCATATGGCCACACACACGTGGGCATCACAGATTCTGCATGGCTCCAGCATTGTGACTGTTGAGCATTCGTCCTCCTTACCCCTGGGTTTGTGAGTTTGACACCCCCAGCATATCCTTTGAATCACTGGATTGTGAAGTAGAACAACTATTATGTTTTGGATAGGTTGAGTGGATGCCCAACAGTACCTACTCCACCTAGGGCTTTGGAATAGGTTTTGCCAAAGGGCATATCAGATCCTTCTCCACAGTGATTTAACTACTACCAGCATTTGTTGCAGGACAAGCATTTACAGCACAGGTTGAAAGAGACCCAGCTACCCATGATTTCAAGACCATACAGGTCTACTCACGTTTATTGCATTTAGCTCCAGCATTCAGCTGTCAAGCCCCAAGCTATCAAGCTTTGACTACCAGGTCATGTATCACAGCAGTCTATCAACTACCACTTCAGACAGTCATCTTTGACCTTCAGGACAAGCTATTAGGCTTTTGGTTTTCACTTCAAGTCCTTGGACTTTGAAGTTGAAAAGGAGAATTTTTTTTGACCATCAGCTCCAGCACTTTGGCTGTTGAGCAGGATGACTTTCAAGTTATCACCATCTTTTTTGCCTGGTTGGAAACAATTGTGTACCTATGTCATATCAGAACCAGTGGCATCCAAGCCATTAGGTTTTCATCAGAAGTTACTTCACTAGAGCTATTAAGCTACTAGGGACAATCAGAAGAAAGGATGCTTTGTTCTTTCAGGAGATTTGATCTCACAGCATTTTCTTTGACATCATTAGGTCAAGCCCATTGCTCCCTACACCTGACCACAGTTATCCTTGTAATCAGTGCATCCCACACATTGGAGTTTTCTTTTACAGAAACACCTAGGAGTTATTTAGGATTTTGGTATCAATGACATGACACCTCATGTCAGTCTTGAGAGGAAGAAGACAGCATTAAGTTTTTCTTCACAGGTTTCTCTATTAGGATTTTTGCTAGGACAAGCATCCACTTTGCCATCAGTAACTTATTGGCTAGGATATCAATCCAAGCATCATTACACATTCTTGTATTCTTGAAGTTTGATTGAAAGATCAGCTTCACCTTCACCAGGCATTATAATAGGTTGGATTTCATCAAGCTTTACACAGAGCAGTGCAGCAGGCACATTCCATCAGGAACTCTCATCAGCAAGACATACCAAGATCTATTTGGATTATCCATTTGGCTATCTTTTGGTTTTGGTTTTGGTTTATTTTGAAGTCTGTGACAGACAGGTGTTGCATACACCTTAAAAGGGAACACCTTGAAAGGGTATACCTTGAAAGGGAAGCACTCACTAGAGCATTTACTAGGAAGGAGACAAGGAGTTACTCCACTTCCTTTAGATTGCACTCTACAGCTTCATCAGGTTGAGCCTTACCTCCCTACCCCATCTATCGATACACCTTTGATTGGCAACTGCTTCATCAAGCAATTGTTTTCACCATATGTTCTTTCACTTGAACAGGGATACATCTCCCATTGCATGTTTAGGAACTTAGCAGAAGTTCTCAGGACATTTGTATTTGGCAGCAGGCCACTACCAGAAGAAATGGTACCCAGCGAACCATTTTGGTACTCAAGCATCTTCAAGCAAGCTACCATCTACTTGGCATTCCGCTGTTCTTGGACCAACAACAGACATATACTGTCACATCAAACCTTAGCACTGCTTAGGTCAAGCTTTTGGAAACAAAGGGACTCTCACTCTCACTCTCAGCAGAAGCAAGTTTGCTTTGTTCTCAGACAAAAACTCCACAAGCCAACATTCAAGCTCTGCATTGGTAATTGAACTAGGGGTTTTCTACTTCAGAAAAGCATCACCTAGAACCAGGGGTTATCTTGTTCAGAAAACAATCATGAGTAAAGGGTCTTTCTTTTCTCAGAAGCCATTCAACAAGGAGCTCACTTCCTTTGGAAACTTGACCTCTACACATCCTCTTTGCCTGGAAGTAACAAACAGGTTATTTCTGTGTAACAGACAAAGCTACAAGCACACACACCAATGCTTCAGTCAATTCAGAATTCAAGATGCATTCTCCATTGCACAATTGAATGCAAAGGCAGTTATTTCACAAGCAGCTTGGCCCATTGCCACTGTATCATGACAGTCTATCAGACATGGATTGCACTGAGGAATTCACAGAAACAATTTCAGCAGATGATCTTTTCAATGCAGCAATGCATTCCAATGATGAGGAATTCACCTCATCAGAAGCATCACAAGAGTTAGATGATACTCATGATACTTTGCAGCTTTCAGCAGCAGACCAGCTAGCAGCAGCTACCATAAACTTAGCACAAGCACAGAAGATTGCAGAATCAGCTAGCAAATGCATGAAGATTCTCAGACATCAGAATAGAGATTTGCAAAGGCATCTATTCAACACCTTAGTCACAGTTTCGCAAACTCTCAGAGAACTCAGATGACATCTTTTGCACAGCTTCACCAGTATTGGCACCAGCACTTCTTTGGATGCACAATCAGATGCTATTGCAGTAGCAGTTGTAGAACAACCAGCATTGGTCTCTATTATAGACTCAGACATCATGGAAGAATCCCTTATATCTCAAGATCTCTTACTGACACTTGACCATTCGGAATTGGAACTATCTTATTCAGCCCATGGCTACCCAAATCTTGAAAACCCAGAAGAATTGGAGAATAGTCTTTCAGACATAAGATTTGACAGGAAGGAATCTTCCCAGTACCTTGACACATCTTGGAACGAAGATCCACCTTCACCAGATCAATCAGGAGAATTGACCTTGGATAACCAAACACATGATCAAGATGCAACTCAGCATTTCAAACACACAGAATACTTCTTGCATGACCAGCCACAAAGTCATTCTCTTGATCTCAGCATGCATCTTCAAAATCAACCTTCATTTGCATCCCTCATCACTGATCAATTACCTTGTGATGACTCACTCATCATCACATCAGCAAATGAACATGGAACTATTCCATTGTCTATTCAATTCGGTCTCACTGACAGTTCAGAAATGAATCCACTTAATCATGGAAGCTTTACCAAGCTACCCAATCACAAAGATTGCCCCATATCAGTGGAAGGTTCAGACTTGAACATGTCTTTATCTCAGGATGTAGATGAAATATCCAACTCAGACTTGGAACAAGATTCCCAGGACCCAGAAGATTATTGTGGCAATGAATCTATTGAACAAATACCAACACATTGCAACTCATGTGGTTACTACAAGGGACACCATAAACGAGATTGTCCATACAACAAACTCAAAGCACAATATGACTCTTTGGAAACCCAGGATATTGTTGACTCAGTCAAAGAAGCAACAGATGACAAGTCATATACAAAACATGATTGTTTCAATTGTGGAAAGACAGGAAACCTTGCATGCACATACAGAACATGCATCCATGTTTGCAACAAGTGCAAAGCACAATGAAGATATCATAAACAAAGTTGCCACATCATCACTTCACACTCAGATGCCCATCATGCATCTCTGTCATTGACTACTTCAGGAGTTCAGAATTCAGAAGCAATTTCTCTTCACTCTCCTCAGCCATCACATCTGCTATTGTTACCAGATCACTTCAATTGGTGGAAATATGCTGAAGAACAACTTGAGCTATGTGCTCCTATGCTTCACAATTCAGAACATGAACCTACTGGTTCACACTCAGAAAGGAATCAGTCTTTTGACAATATAAATAATCTCGCATCTCTATCCAGAAATGCTTTACCATCTGCAGAGATTTCATACGCCTCTATTCAGTATTACCTAGATCATTGTTATAGCAAAAAGCAGAAGCTTGACCATCCAATCAGTCTCCAGACCACATGCTTCAATTGCCTTGAACCCAGACATTACACAAGATTGTCCTTATGTCTCAAGACAATGCTCCAGCCATAAAAGTATCTACCATGGCTACCTACCTGGCTCCTGTAGGAACCTCTATTACATATGGACTGGAAAAACACAACACTCTCTATGGCAGAAAGTCTAATCAATGAATTCCCTGACCAACACCTTTTGACCCACAATGAGATCCATAGATGATTGGATTCTCTTATTGCAGTCTCTCATGAACAAGTGAAACCCAGCCTTTCACTAGGATATGAATCACTTCTCTTCCATTTCATTACTCTCAGTCTCTATTCTTGGAATATCAAAAATTCACTAGACAAGTATACCTTTGAGCACTCCATGATACTTAGTATACCAATGGTCACACAAACCTTGAAAAACATCAAATAACAAGTTCACACTCAATCAAATCTACAAAGCAAATCAATTCTCTATTTTCCTCACTTTGAACTCCCTATTGTTGTATTTCTAGTGACTAGTATTGCACTCCACACTCACATCCTACACAATCAGTGTTGATCACTGTTCGATCCAGAACTAGTACCTAGAACCAGAATCTCTCTATTTATCAGATTCACTTTCCCTTTATTTATTCTTGAAATCATCAGTGACAAGCCTCACTGCTAGTCACTCATGACCAGCATTCCTTGTGTTCACACCCAGAATACACTGAACTATATGATGATTACGACTACAGACTTTGGTCTTCACCTCAGTCTATGACCCTTAGGGATATGGCTTATCTCTTAGGAAAGGGATAAAGCACATATCACAAGACAACAAACTCTCAGGAATTCTCAATTGTCTCATACCCTCAGAAGATGTAAAACTGAGAAGTGTAAAGACTTACAGGTTGACAATTGACAACATCATCCTTTGGTTATGAAGAACACTCACCATGCCTATGCCTTACTGGCATTCACTTCACATGTCTAGCAGTATTCGACACAATTGACTTCTATCAAAATCTCCCAAGATTTTATGGATGTACAAAGTCAATTGAGCTCAATCATGATGCTATGCTTCAATGACATCTAGTATTTCCATAAATGCATTCACCTAGTTTTTCATGAGACATCTCATGAATCTAGAATGATGCAAGTCTTTCCTGATTCAATGATCTTATGACCACAGAAGGCTTCTGTCCATCTGGACATTCTAGCACACAACATTTCCTACCCATCACCTTCTATGACTCTTATGACGTTCTACTCGGATCACTAAGGATCTTATCCATCTTTATATCCAAACCTTTGGACTGTAGATCAGTCTTGACAACATTCTTTTGAACCCCTTAGGTCTCAAACATCAGACCGTGGTTCCCAAATCAATTACCCCAATCTCACTTTGACTGGAACAAAGTCATTGTCTCACATTCAGTATTCAGTTAACAATTCCAGACCCCTGAAATCATGTCAACTCATCAACCAATACTCTATGTATCCACCCATATATGATATTTGGTGCAAGAGCTAGTCTCTTATGAGCCAATTGTACAATGACTCTTATGACTTGGATTCACATCCTTCATCACAAACTACACAATAAGCATCACTGCTTGTTGCACAACATCTATTTATTGGATTTGGTTATTTATTGGTCCTCATATTTCTCTTTGCTTTCACACCTCAAAATGCTAAAACCAACTACAACATCCATATAACCCATAACCAATCTACAACATTGAGAAAAGGACTAAAAAGCTACAAAACATCTTTCACTCCTTTTTGTTCTCTTTTTGTTTCTCTTCTCAGGATGTCATGATGCATGACAAGTGCACACACCTTCAATGAGATCTCAGATGTACTCAGTGGTTAATCACCCCTGACACATGCAGGCATTCTCAAGTCTTCAACAGACTTTGACCTTTGGACATCCTCTTGGATCCTTTGGCATTGGATCTTTGATTCACAGGAACTGGATTATATGATCTACTACCTCACAGGCTTACACTTTACTCAGGTCCCATTAACTTGGTATACTCTTGTATTCTGGTTGCATTCCATAGTCATTCCAATGACCACTGTATTCGCATGGTCATTCAACCATGTTCTCTGTTCACCTTGCTCACATTCCAGATATTCACTTATCTTGGATATCTCAATCATACTCCCTTGGAACTTTGGATGATACTCCATCCTGGTTTACCTGTTGTCTTATATTCCATTCATCTTGCCATCCATCCTTTGTCTCAGATCCTCAACTCCATCCCTTTGGTCTTCCCACTTGTCTTCATGTTTCTGCCATCATCTCCCTCCATCTCCACACTTTGTCTCATGATTTTCCCTCTCTCTTATTCTTATTCTTTTTCTTCTCCCATTGTGTTACTCTTTATTTCACTTCCCTTTGACTACTTGGCCTGAATTGCCAAAGATGTCAATTCTTAGAAAGGGGATAGTGTTACAGGACATGTTTTTACGGGCATATTTTTCACTATTTTTCTGCTATTTTTCCTTATTTATTTTGCCACTTGTTCACCACTTATGCCTCCATCTACAATTCCTATCCTATTCTCACTACCTTTCACCCCTTTCTCTTTCCTTATTTATTCTCCTTTGGTTACCCAGTGCATTACCTCATGGCTATGCATGACTGTCCAACACAGCCACATTCCCACAGCCTCATGCCAGTGCTCAACCACTAGCATCACTTGCTACATGGAAACCCACTTCATTGGATCCCCATTACTGCTTTTGTATGGACAGTAAACCAGTGCTTCCTTATTTGGACACAGAACCCCTATGGCATTCCTTTGACCCACTTCTGCTTCCATTCTGCTTTCCCACACTCTGGTTCTCATTTATTTATAACCAACCTATGGCATTAACCCACCCTATCTTGGCTGTGCTTGTGATCCTATTTATTCTGGCCCAATAGCATATGTTGCTCATTGATCCTGGTTGATCCAGCCAATGGCACATATTGCTCATTGACCTGCCCTTTACTTATTGACTCATC
>JBBPKB010000839.1:0-10693 GCA_038089035.1 Boletellus dicymbophilus
GATTCTCTTTCAAGACTCTACGCTTCTTATAACAAGTAAGTTTCCTACTTGTTTTACCCTTTCGTCTATTCTCTGCCCCTATCTTCCGTACCACGGGTTAGGGTTGCACCTCAGAGTGAGAGAGTACCGTTAGGCTATACGCCTATTCCTTCCAGTTTACTCTTTCACTTGAGCCCCAAGCTGTTATCATCCACACCAGACCAGGTGAACCAATGCATCTCTGCATGAACACATTAGACCTAGAGTAGAAATTGATTGCATAAACTTAGTATCATATTAAATACCAGAGCAAGGAAATTGAGTGTGTAGACTTGCAAAGGTAGTGTTTTATTAAGTTGCTAATACTACAAGGTTGACAAGGAGATACAAAGGTCAGCAGGATGCAAAAGGGTTGGGCATGAAGGTTGATAAGGAGATACAAAGAGAGTAGAACTGAAAACAACAAGATATCATACATGAAATAACTGAAATATGGGGATGTGCATGTAAAACAAACAAACACAGAGTGGATAGAAACCTAGGAAGATATATAAATAATTGGGTGAGCGAAAGGGAAGTACTTGCTTACATGCTGTTGACAGTACTTTGTATTTGTTCGACTTGTGGCCCCAAGGGGAAGGAAGTCACCAAGAGTGAAAAACATATGCATGAAAGAAATGATAGAGTAGACCATGATCAAGTTCAAAGTGGAGATCAAGCCAGTAACTTGGCAAGCCAACATGAGGTATGTGAAAACTGGGAAATAGGATGTTGTACTCACCATTATGTTAAAAGATTGCTCAAAATGTGTCTGAATGGGTACCCAATGACAAGGTCAGTGTTCAAGATTTGTGTTAAGTTTATTTGCTTACTTACCTGTTCACAGCTGGAAGAGGTAGCTCAAGGTGTCTTCAGAATGACACTAAAGGACACTGTTATATGGAAATGAGGAGGAAGGTCCCATGATTCCCTGTCAGAACAGGAAGACACAGTCAGTTCCTGAAATTCATCTCAAGCTGATCCCTTACCTGTTTTACTAGCTGGAGGATATTGCTTGAGGGGTCCAAGAAATGACCATGGATGACACTGTTGCTGCCACTCCAAAACATGACACCATCAAAAAACCTTGTAAAGGGACAGAGGTGATTTTTGGTGTTTTACTTCTCATCAATCATGAGATGCATTGATGGGCAAAGGTCATCAAGGAGCTGGTGGAAGGGTTAGAGAAAGGTTGGGAAAGGGAGGAAATCCAATCAAGCCTTGAGGGGCACATCCACTGGTTACAAGAGAAGCAGGCAGTCCTGCATCACTTCACCAAGAGTGGAGATGTGACAAATGAACTTCTACATGCAGAGTTAGTAACCAACATGCAGGAGCTTTTACAGGCCATATAAATAATTGCAACAATGTTGAATACCAGAGATTTTCCTGCATCTCTGAAGGAAACTGCACCAAAGATCATTAATATAGGTGATTCACTCAATGATAGGGAAAGATGACAACTTAATATTACCCCCAGACACAAAATTTCAACTAAGCCTCACATCATGCAGATCTGGTTGTTTTACTCACTTTGTTGATTGCAGTGATCTTGAATATCTTTGGACACCTGACTCATTCATGGAGCAATGTTGTACTACAACTCCTAAACTTGCTCTTGAGGACAGCCCATACTTCTTTTGGTCATTGCTCTCCAAACATCTGTTCAGATGAAAAAGCTATTCCCTATGACATTTGGACTGTTTGCAAGAAATTTGACTTAGAACCATCAACAAACATATGCAACTTGCATTAGGTACTGCTGTACTTATGTGCCCATGTTCAAGAAGACCCTAGTTACCTATCCTGAATGATGTGACTTCAAAAAGTACCCAGGAAGCAGGCCTTGTGGGCAGCTTCTTGTCAAAACAACGAAGTTGGGAGGACTTAGGCTCTGGGAACCCATAAGACCCTTCTCTGTTCAAGACTACAACAATTTTTTAGCAAGTCTACTCAGTTGCTCCAGGATAGAAGCAGTGATGGAGTGAGGTACCAGACTGAATAATAGGCATCAGTTATGAGACATCAAGGATGGTACAGGAATTACTGAAATTGCAGGACCCAATAACAAAAACTGTTCATGGATGGACTTCTGAGGAACAACCTTTGATTAGCCTGGAGTCTCTCTATTGATTGGTTCAATCCATATGGAAACAAAATTTCTGGAAAAAAAAAATCAGTTGGCTCAATTGCCATGGCATTGCTCAACCTTCCTCCCAGTCTTTGCTACAAAGCAGAGAATCTTTATCTAGTTGGCATCATCCCTGGTCCAAAGGAGCCCTCAGTAGAAGAAATCAATCATTTCCTTCACCCACTTGTTGACTTTTTCATACCCACATGGGAGAGTGGAACCTGGTTCACAAGAACAGCTGAGCATACTGAAGGATGGTTGTTGTGATCTGTTATTGTGGTCACAGTGAATGACTTACTGTTGGCTCAAAAAATTTCAGGTTTTGCAGCATCAACAGCCAATCACCTATGCAATCTATGTCACCTGCCAAAATTGGACATAGGCAATTTTGAGAGTGAAACATGGCAAGTATGGACCTACAAGGAGTAATTGGTTGTTGCAACCCAGTAGTGTGACACAAAAAACCAAAAAGAGTGCAACAAAGCATTTAAGGAGACAGGAGTGCATTGGTCAGAATTACTTTGGCTGCCCTATTGGGATCCAACCCACTTCCTGGTCATTGATGGAATGCATAACCTGTTCCTGGGGTTGGTGCAAGATCACTTCTGTGATCTAATTATAGTGGACAAACTGAGAAACCAGCAACTCTGTGGTGGCAATAAGTATACATATCCAATTGATGAGAATGAGTTACAGAGCAGATGAAACTTACATTCTTGTCAGACAACCTGGCTGGAGAGTACCACTACCATTCTTATGGAAATTGACTCAGTAAATGATGATACATTGCCAGGTGATGAATTCATGGACAACTGCAAGGAATCAAACATGAAGAAAGCCTCTGCTTGCGAAATATTATTGAACAAAGATATCAATGAAATACAAGATCACCTTCAAACTATCATATGTCCATTGTGGCATAGAGGTCCCCCCACTAACTTGGGTGATCCTGAGCATGGAAAACTTAAGCAGAGTAGTAGCAATCAGCAGTAGAATTTGACCTACCTGTCATTCTCATCAAACTGTGGGGCATGAGGACACCATCCAGTGAAGGGGGGACACAACATGTGTAAAGGGCTGAACTGGCACATATTACAATGATCTTGGCAATGGCTTTACAATGGAGTACATCTGACATCACCTCTAACAAACATGTACATCAATACCACAGCTACATGAAAGCTTACCTGAAGTCACTGAAGGACTTGTTCCTGGACATCATATTGAGGCCAAATCATCATGCAGTCCTGCATCTTGATGTATTCCTGTGCTGCTATGGCCCCCTACAAGGATGGTGGATGTTCCCATTTGAAAGAATCATTGGGTATCTACAAAAGACAAATAACAACCATAGGATTGGTGTGTTGTCAACCATTGAGTGGGCTATTTAGCTCATTAATAAAATAAGAGAACTTGAGAAGATGATGTTACTCACCTTTTGCATGGCCATGAAAGCCAAAGTACTCTTCCAACAGCCTGATACACCTTTGATTCTTAGGGAGGTGAACAAAATACTACAACAATGCTATGAAATTGGTGGGCATGGGACCCCAATGACAGACATGGATACTTTCTGGATCATCAGAGATACACAAGAGGAAATATGAGGTGCCAGAGATGAAGTGGCACTCCTGACAGATGTGAAAAAGGCTTTGTCATTGATTGGTATTGAACTGAAAGAGAAGGCAATTGCTAATGTATTTTCATGTTTCAAAATGGGAAAATGCAATTTCACAAGCCAAAAAATATCACACACTGATTGCAACATCTTTTGGGAGGAACTGACAGGCAGTCTGGTGCTTGGTATCATTGAACACATTTTTGTGATTGTAGATGGATGCCACTTCATAGCTATGTGGAAAAATTTACCAGTACCTAACACAATCCAGGACCCTTTTTGCACCATATACAGATTTTGGGGCCATGCTCTGGCAAGATAAATATTCAACTGAGTTGTATGTTTTTCCACTCAAAGGAAGTACATACTGTCATGTGATCATAATTCCTTGGGAAGAGGGAATACAGGTTATAAAACCTTTGGATAGGGTAAGTACAAGCAATTTCAGTGTCTGAAATACTCACCTGGCCAACAGACCCTGATCTGTTAAGTCACACAATAAAGAACTGGACAAAGGGGCAACACACTAGACCCAGTTCAGAAGAGCAAACCTATTTTGCATACAGAGGAATCATCTAAATCAGTAAGGAGTCCAATACCAACTACATAGACAGGCAACATACCACATTGAATGTTGCTCCAAACAAATATGGAATGTAATTGCATTATTTTATCATTTGTTGAAGGAGACACAAACATTGAATCATACCTAATCTAGGGACATGGTAACACCATTGTGCAGCATTATTGTTTTTTTTCTGTTCTAATTATCTTTGACATAACAGCAACAGCTACCTGCTACTACTACTATTATTACCTTACTTTAGTGGCATGGAAGTATGGTGAGTGGCATAAATAGTAGCAGAAGAAAAAGAAAAAAAAAAAAAAGTGTGCAAATCTGTAGGATTTAAGTAGTGTACATTGATTCCAGGCATGTGACTGGTGATCAGTTCATCACTTGGCCCTAGTCACGTGTCTGAAATCAGCATGCACTATTTAGGTCCTACAGATTCACATGGTTTTATCTTTTCCTTTTCAACTCTATGTTCCACCACAAGCAACTGTTACCTGTCAGATCAGCCACTCATGTAGTAGTCTACTTGCACCATTTGGATAGTGTAGAACAAGTGTGGATTGATATGTAGAATAATACCAATACATACTTGAAACAGGCTGAAAATTGATGAACTGAACCAGAGTGATATATTAGCACAACAATAAGGACTCCTGGAGTGCAGTTGTATCAGCAGATATTATACCAATTCTATGCAGTCAGTCCTGTTTAGCTGATACAATTAGCTGATATATACAATTACAGGTCACCATAGTTTCAGTTTTTCAGAAGGCATTGTGTGCTATGAATCACCATGGTTTCTGGGAGCAGAACCTCCCCAGGTACACCCCTGCCAGTACTTAAGCTCTGTGTGCTATGGCTTCTTCAATACTATTGATCCCTTCATGCCCAAAGTTACAACACATTGGTTGTTTCCATGCTATTTTTCCTCACTCACCCACCACTCAGTGTTCCCTCCTGAATGCTCTATGTTTCCACCACCTCTAACCCAACACAGGGTCTTTCCTTGGGAAGAACCACTGGCTCATGAGAGCCACTCAAACCCAGACCCAGAACCAGTGTTCTTGTGCAAGGTTCTGATTCCTAAATCCTGGAGAGAAGTGTTGTGAATCAACCATGGTGGATATAACTTACAGGATAAGCTTGGTTGGTCCTCTGCTGAATATGAGGAGATTCATGTCAGTATGATTGTTTGTTGCTTGCAAGGTTTAACTCAATTCTTCTCTAGAACTTTGTCATTCATCTTGCTTGTGAGCACATTATGACTCAGAAATCATGGAGCAGACAGCATAGTGAGCATCTCAAGGTGGACTTTGAGAAGGTATGCATTTGTGCCTTAACATGAGTCTTTATTGACCTTCATACTATAGGCAAAGGAGAGGTATTCACAACTTCTACAATATGAAGGTAACTGGGTTGTCTCTGACTTTCTCAAAATATATCTCAAGAACTCATCTGGCCAGGGAGGTTGGTTGGGTAAAACTGCACAAACTACCAATTTGTATAGATTTACTATACCACTTAGATATGACAGTATACAGTGCTGAACTACCAAACGATCTATATACTGCTTGGTTCTCACCTAGTCAGGCCACCAAATTAGTGTAAAATCACTGTACCAATGTTGGGTTACACCCATGCAACAGGGAATTGTTATGCTACTTGTACATAATGCAAGTGCCAAGTAACTCACATCTAGGTTACTCAGCTTCTGCTTACTTGAGTGTCACTATGACACCCCCAATTGCTCTTACAAAGTGAAGAGAGTCAACAATATGACTATGGTTCAACTATGATCACACTTTTCAATGGTAAAGTAATTAAAGGCCCAGTTTTCTCAAGTCCCTTGACCCATACCAACTGTTCCTTCACAGCAGCCTTTTCCATCCATCAAATGGACCCCACTTGACTCTATTCTGTCTCCTTAAAGAGCATGCAGAACATATTCTTCTTACTCAGATGGTATACATCAAGCAATGCTTCTGCAAAAGAAGCCTCCACCAGATCTGCACCCTTCATGTGAAGGGTATAACTGACAGCAATATGACCATGTAGGACAGGTTCATTGCCCTTGAGTGTGAAGGGAGAAGGGGTCAATGTTCTTGTAAGTCACCTGGAGTAGGTATCTTGTGAGAATTGGAAGATGGAATGGAATGTTCTCAGGGTCTCTAGTATGCAGAGATCCAACAAGAATGTGTGTACTACAGAGAGAATGAGTTTAATAAATTGCAGAGTGAACAAACCTATTACTCAGTGCCTTTTTGTCATTGTTGTGCTGATTGTGGTCAGTTTCATCAATTGTCCAAGAACTCAATCCCAGTTCTGTTTCCACAGGAGACCCTGGGTCCTATGGTGGTGTGCTTGTCCTACTGGATGCCCTACTGGGATTTTGGCTTTTGTGATTTGCATGTGCAAAGAGATGAGTAATCTTAATAATGTCAGTCAGCAATAGTTGTGACCTAGAAAGAGTAGTCTGAGAGTTCCTAGAATTTGTCTCAGGTGGGAAAGTCAACAAACTATTAAACTTACTGGATGACAACTGCCTATCTGGGCATGATCATTAAGGATGACATCGCCTGTTCCACAATACACTTGTCACTCTCGAAATGGAGAAATATTTTCCACCATCCACAGTACTCACCAGAGGTAATTAGCACATGTTTCCTGTGATATCGCATGCTCTCATCATCACTGTGTACACCTTGGTGCACGAAGTGAGTGATTGGCGATGAGAAAATGTTCTGATGGGTTTGTTCAGGAGATTGATTGCTTGTAAAGTATTAAACCACAAACCTGCAAGTTGGCATGTGATACAATCACTAGGAGCTTTTCCTCCAGATGAACTGCAGAAATGATACCAGAAAGACCACAATATCTGCCTTGGACTGCAACAACAGCATTGTCTGGTTTGACATCATAACCATGGCTCCATGTGAATTCAAGTGTCCTGAGTGGTAGGGTGAACATCACCAAGGATATTGGGACTTCAAGGTTTGTCTTACCACCTTCATGCCAGAAGGTTAATGTACTGGCAAGATGATTGACCTTAATGATACATCCCCTTTTGTTTGGGTCATCCCTGACTTCTACAAGGTCTCTGATCTCGACCTGCTCATCGATACCATCAGATGAAGGTTCAAGGGCCCCAATTAGGGCCCAGACTTGTTGATCAGAGAAGTGAGTGTGGTAGAACTTGAAACTACATACAGTAAGGGTATGTTCCATTGAAGAGCAATTAATGACAATACCTTGATGTTCCCATCTGAGATGGTTATTTTACTCATTTCACAGTTGATATGGGCAATGAGCCCAAATGATCCTATCAATTTGTGGAGAGCATTTTGGTGATCACTGAACAAGTCCTTGATGACCTGAACCACATTCTCAACAGTGTTATGATATGGGTTTTTATGGGTATTTTATGGGCATATTTTTCCTTTTATTTATCCCTATTTTCCCTATTTATTTCAGCACTCATTTGCCACTTATGCCTTCATCTACCATTTCTTATCCTATTCTCATTACCTTACCTTTTCTTTCTCTTTTCTTATTTATTCTCCTTTGGGACCACAATGCATTGCCTCATGGCTATGCATGGCTGTCCAACACAGCCACATTCCCACAGCCTCATGCCAGTGCTCAACCACTAGCATCACTTGCTGCATGCTACATTGTGTCAGTCACACCTCTATTCTTTTATCTTGCCAGCTATAGTGGTTTTTGTAAGTTGTCCAGCCACTGTGGTACTTAAGATCTCACATCTGAGGTCATAACACTATGACAGAGTAAGGCACAAGCTTAGTCATAGTGCACAGTCTTTGGCTGAGTGGGATCACTAGTAGTGGTGCATCTGTCTTCCTCCTGTGCAAACACCTCACACACTTTCTTACTGTCTCACCATGCTGTTGTTGCTGCAACTCCTCCTGCAATTCCAACTCCCATCTCTCCCTTCACCTCACTTCCTTCACTTCAATCCTTGTTGTCATGGCTGACCCAGCTCTAGCTGTTCCTCCTGATTTTGCATCCAACATCTACTGTTATGACCTTCAGGTGCAAGCCCTTAGATACCACACTGGCTGGACAATCTTACAGCAACCACTATAGCTGGTGAAGTAATGAGAGAGTGTTGGATGAAAACAAGACAGAGATAGATGATAGCTTTGTCCTTAATACTCTGTAGCTCAAGCCTTGCAACTGAATGCCAATAAGAATACAAGTGGATTAGGCTAAGGTAGATGGTACATGTGAACCCCTATTTATACTCTAAGGAGTATGTGCACAGACCAAGTGGTGTGCTTTCCTATGATCTAAATAAGGTGCTGACTACCAAGTGAGCCCATGATAATACAAAAGTGTGATGGGGTTATGTACAGATTTAGATAAAGAGGAAATAGAGAAGAAGTGTACAGGAAAGGTAAATAAGTATGTGTACTAAGTAATTAGAAGGTTTTATCCTAGGATCATTAAGGTCAATGATCCAATAAGTATTCCAAGGATAGTGACTACAACTATAATGTTCCATTTTGTATAAGTATAGTACTGGTGTTGTAATACTACCCCCCCCTCTAAAGCAGGAGTCACTACTGCCTAAAGTAAAGAAAAGAAAGAAGTAAGTAAAAATTTTACAAAAAGTATAAAATTAAAAGAAATGTTAGTCCATAAAATATTAATATACAAACTAAAAAATTGCATCCATGTCCTTAATTCCATCCCTCTGGTGTGCTATTACTCCATGAGTGTCCAGAATTTGGTGCTATCTCAGGGCCTATGATGCCCACCTCAGCTGGTGCATTGTCCCAAAGTGGGTTCCACCTGTGATCTGCCTGGGAGTTGGGGTTGAAATGGTATGGTTCTCCCAATATAATTGTGAAGCCTCTTGTGGACCAAAAGGCCCAGATAAAGACAGGGTGGCCACCAGTGGTGGATCACCATATGATGAATGTGGTGAGGGTGAGGACAGCAATGGTGGCAGTGGTGAGGGTGAGGAGGAAGGTGAGGAGGAAGATGAGAGCAGCAAGGGCAGTGTTGGAGAACATGGTGTTAATGGAGAGACAATGATAGCATGTGAGTTTGTTTAAATATCTGATCCTGATTCCAAATCAAGACATGAGTCTTTGTTTGGTATGAGGTCTGGACTGATGGGTCGAAACAGGGATCCAAATAATTGAGAAGTAATACCATGTAGTTTGTGTGGGGCTGAGGAGTGTATCCCTTTTTTAATTCTCCACCCACAAATTTCTGAATTTCCTCCATTTCTGGTTCAGATAAGGGAATAACCCTTCCTTTTTTTGGTATAAAGTCAGGTTTGAGATCTATAGCATGATCCCAGGGTCTGTGCTCTGGCATTCATTCTGATTCTTTTTTGGAAAAGATATCTAGATAGTCATGGTATGCTTTGAGGACTAGGTCCTTCAGACCATCCTCTATCATGTGTATTGATAAGGGGATTTTAGCTAGGTTTGGCATCTGATGTCATCATAATAGATTACAGTAGGAAGTGCATCTGGTAAAACATAATTGTTGGATTACCCAATTGATTTCTGGATTGTGGCAGTATAGCCAATCATATCCAAGCATCATTTGATGAGTTCCTAAACTGGACATGAAAGCATCAAGAGGTTCATAATGCCCCTGATATGAAACAATTAAGATGACATAATGGGTGATCATCCCATGATGTGAACTAGTGCCATCAGCATTATTCACAGCCAATGGATTGGGTAAGGCATGTTTGGTAATCCCCTGACAATCTACCCATCTTTGGTCAATGAGAGTTTGACATGCCCCTGAATCTAAGAGTGCTTCTAATGATGATTGCCACCATTGTGAGTTTCATTTGAACAGAATTTTCAAAGGGAGTGACATTTCACCACTAATGGAAAGAGTTCCAGGAGAAATATTCTGAGAAAATACTTTGGGGTTGGAGGATTTATAAATAGGAAAACCATTTCTTACTTGTGATACAAGGGAATCAAGCACACTATTTTTTAATTCTGGTGCCACACTCCAAGGAGTTGTCCTTTCAGAATGAACATAAATATTTCATAGCACCTTATTTAATATACATGTGGGAAAATCAGAATCTGTACAGTCCATATACAATTCCTCCAAACTTGTGATGTACATATCCTCCTGTTTAGGTAAAGAGAAACTAAGTCCACATCCCTGAACACCTCCAATATTCAGAGATGACTTTATTTTAAAGATTCTGCAGCTTTTTCTTTCGCCTCAACTTCTATCTTATCTCTCCAGTATGCTTCTGCTTCTTCAATAGTGTATGCTGCCCTTAGATCTACTGGTGGTGTGGGTAAAGGCCTATCTGCATAATGTGCCCTAATTCCACCTGTTTTGT
>JBBPKB010000840.1:0-10689 GCA_038089035.1 Boletellus dicymbophilus
CTATTACATGCTCAAAACGAATGTCCAGATTTCAGTTCTTTCTGGCTGGTTTCGTCTGTTGGTAAAATGTTGATTGCCGGCCAACCGTCAATGACCGCCGCCGATTGGCCATTCGCGATAACATTGCCCACCAGCTAGAACACATCAGTATTGGGCAGACTAGGTTAAAGTCGGGTGAGTCAAATGCCAGCATGCGGTCTATTGAATTTGTATATTTATCATGT
Organism: Boletellus dicymbophilus; assembly: GCA_038089035.1. Lineage (NCBI taxonomy): Eukaryota > Fungi > Basidiomycota > Agaricomycetes > Boletales > Boletaceae > Boletellus > Boletellus dicymbophilus. Next base: position 225 of record JBBPKB010000840.1, read on the forward strand.
ACCCAACATCGTTCCAGTTCTATTTCTTCATTCAGTGCAACGATTGCCAGTGTCACAGTATCCGCGGTGCTCCGGACTCATGCCGTTCGAGAATATTTGATGCTGGTATGTGGCTTTACTAGTGATTTAACTAACTGTCAACGAAGGTAGCATACACTTCGCTGAATCGCATTGACGCGAACCTTACTTACCACAAGGTCACCAACATTCGAGGACGTTGGTGTCTTCAACCACCACCATCTATTCCAGTTCCTCAGGGCCTTTCTCGCTCCGCACGTCCACAGGTTGGTAGACGAAGTTGCATTGAGACTATTTCTCGGTAACATATTCTCCTTATCTTATCTTTGAATCTTCATGCCCTCTGAGTAGAAACAACGATCTCTCGGCCAGAAATTTAGATTACTTTCACTGTGAGCGCTTTTCGTTCATAAGGACGCGCCACTTCCAACTAACAAACGTATCGCTCGAGTGTCAGGGTTCAACTCTGCGGATGCTTCTTTGATTATGTCTCAGTGACCAACTACTCGGAGTAACCCTGTTTACGGAAGTGGCGGTGATCTCGACTACAACCGACTCGTCCTATTGCGGAGTGAAAAGAAAAAGAAACGCTCGGCCTGGTGTGCTGTCCAATTCTTAATGATCTTGGTCTGGTAATGAAGTGCATATCGCTCAAGGTAGGACATTCACCTGTTCAGCTTCTCACCAAAAAAGAAAAATTATCACCTTCATACCGCTATACGAGTCGCTACATTGTTGCAGAGCTATGCGTACTTGGAGATTCCAAGGTACACGCCAAGGGAGAGAAGTAGCGGCTTTACTCTGGATTAAGCTCCTTGCACTTCGGCCCGTATCATGTCGTAGGTGCTTTTGGCATCTACCTGTGGGTTTGATACCATCATCTTCATAAGGAAGAGCCTTAGACAAGCGAAACCACGTGAATGCTGCTCCACCGCGATTTCGGAGCACCCACTGGTCACTGACTGCATCTCTCCATCATAGCTCATTTTCTATCATAAATAATTACATTGACGTTTGCCTCTCGTACGTTCACTTAACCCATCATGAAGGTGGCGCCACGTACATACTTGCGGGCATCGCGGTCCCAAATCCTACGACCGTCGTTGGTCCTGGCAGTGGGGCCCGACGGGGTCGGCGGCGCCACGCGTTCCGCTGTTGCACTGACCCTCCGGTGGTACTTTCGGTAATAGATGGCAAATTTTTACGCTAGGAGCACTCCCATCAGATACTACATCCTCGATCACGAAGACTGGCACGAAAAAGTGGAGCACTTGCCAGCATGGCTGCCCGACCCCATCCTCCAATTCACCCGTTTGTGCACTTTCACTGGGGTATGCTGGCCCACACGTTTATGCTCTGCCCCTGCGAGCGTGCTCTCCTGGCCGGGCTGGCCCAACTGCTTCCGTTTGGTACCTCACTCGTTCGCATACCGCTTACGTACACCTGACCTCGCACTCGACCATCTGTCTGCTCTCATTCCCCCCTGTCGCTCAACATAATCACTTATTCGTGCCATTCCTCGTTTTTCCTGGTCCGGTAAGCATAATAACTGTTATGAAACGACCGAATTCTATTTTTAATATTATCGTTCTGAGAGCGATTTTCAATACAGATGGCATTCTTTTATCATCTCGGAACGCAAGGATATTTGATATAATACTCGGGAATGGATCCGCAACGACGCAAATACGCTTCAACAGAGTCTGCGGTCCACAAAAAGACACGGCACGCTTTTGCCATCACAATATTTGCACCTCTCCCTCTCTCCTCTACCCCGGCCTGTTCTCATGTCCACGAACCCGGATAAACGGAAACACATCGAGGAGCTGCTCAGAAAGTCGCTCCTCGGCAGCAAGATCATTGATACTCAGTTCCATTTATTCTCAACCAAATCCGTGTCGTCTGGCAGAGTTTCCAATCCGCATGTCCTCTACGCGAACAACGAGCTCTTGATCAAAAGCTCCAAGTATTTCTCCAACCGTAAGCGTTTTTTCCCGCCATGTTTAAATCGTATATTTGATGAAGACATACTTTCTTTATGTCTGGCGTTTCACGCGACGTCCGTCAGTACTCAACTCTACGACTTTGACGGATGCTTCGTTGATCGATATCGTGGGCGACGACCAACGAGTTCCTAGTGAGACTCACATTGACGACTATGGTTACGCAAGTGACAGCGACCTCGACGACGACGACGGCGACAAGTTGCATGCATCGCCCACCTCTCGAACGCAGGGAAATGTAGAGCTCGAATTTGTGGACTGCCGCGAGTGAGCCATGTGCTTCGTTTGACAGCATGATCTTTTTATAGTTAATGGCCCTCAGGTCGACCAAGCTCGAGGAGGAACCCGTGTCCGTCTTCGCCAATGCGCTGGAGGGACGCAAGGCGTCTCGAGAGACTATTCCAAGCAAAATTGATGTTGCCGCAGTTCAGGATACGAAACACGACTTCGTGTCGGTGGACCAAACCACATCCTGGGTACAATCCTTGAACAGTCGTCGCATCTTCGTCAAGGACACCGCTTTTCGGACGTGAGCACGGGACTTGATTGATCTGTTAGAATGATGCTGAACTGCTTGGGGTCCAGGTGGTATGCGCTTCTATACTATCTCTACACGGGCAGTGTCAACTTCTCCTCTCTCAAGTCTGTCTGTCTGTCTAGTTTTAAGGGATCGCTTGCGAGTTCTCAGCCTGAGCGAAACGCTCCGAAGTGCTCTGCTAAATCCATGTTCCGGCTCGCAAACAAGGTATGTGTCTCTTTATACGCCAATGCCACCACGCACATTACTTTTTCTCTCCTTTCAGGTTGGCCTTGAAGACCTCCGTGACAAGGCTCTGCAATTCCTCAGGGTCGATATCGAGGAACACAATATCCTGAAAGAGCTTACGTCCAGTCTTGTCACGAGGTTAGGAAGTAACACAGAATCCTTTTTTTTCTCGTCCACTTTTGACACGGGGTGACATGCAGATACCCAGCTCTTCTGGAGGTGGAACTGGACGTATTATACTCCCACATTTATTCTCAACCGATCGTCACTGGGCTCCCAGGCATCGCAAGACGCATTGCCCAGAACGAGTTTCCTTACGGAGCGGACATAATCACGGGACTTCATCGGAGGTTACTCAAGGCTTATCATTCTTCAGATCTGCAGCACCTTTCTCCGAGTCCGAAAAAGCCTACAGAGTGTTCTTGTCAAGGCAAGCTTAAGAAAGGCAAAACAAGGGCGATAGTCTAATTCCGACGTCTAAAAAGAATTTACATTGAAGTCGCCTGCACAAACTCCTTAAGTTTCTAATCAGAGTTTGTAGGATCTTGCCTTAATAATGGCAATTATGTTACGACCTAATTCGCAGAATCACACAGAACCGAAACTGTCATTCTCGCAGGATAGTCTTAAGTTTGTATATACTTCTTGCACAAATGACGCATAAATTTTCGATGGATTTACGACCCATATATCGTTTTTGAAATTCTGTTGAGTCTGTTGAGTACCCCTGGTTCGTTTCAAAATACATGTTTCACGCAGCCCCGTGAATGATGGTAGAGTGGGAGATGAGGTTGCTAAGAAAATGAGCGGACGATCCATGGAAATCAAGGACCTTGGTGTCTTCCGCATCCCGCTCCAAGGTGAGCAACTCGAGCACAGGCTGCATGAAGCGCGAGCAACTCGGGTTTAGGCAGCTCAGCTGACGCAGATTCCGATTTGAACTCGACAACCATGGGGGGGCCTGCAATGTGGGGCGCGGGACGAACGAAATTTCGCTTTATATATTCAGCCTCCGCCTCTTTCAGCACGGTGACTTTGTAGCAGTTCGGCTAGTAGATCATAACGCCGTCAGTTCGAGCGAAATACATACCAGAAGCAGCAATGGGTACCTCGGGTAACTCACCTGGGAAGTAGTCTCGAGCCACAGGTCTAAGTGGTCAAATTTCTGATGAGGATCGTGCTGCAAGGAGAGTAGATTCCACGTTTCGTGAACGCCCCCTGGTTGTATGAAAGCCTTGGTCAAGTTCGCAAACCCAAAGGATTCCAACATGGCCAAAGCACCGGCAGCATAGTGTGTCCGCAAAGAAAAAAAAAGATTTAAATGAACCCGGCGCTCGAAAGCCAGGAAAAAACACACCTTGTTCACCACCCTGCTATCGCTGTCGGTCCCCGAAGCATCATGTCTTGCATGGTTGATTCGTTCAAGATGTGAGAAGTCTCGACCGTCACGTTGGGGGTTTTATCGCGGCTCGCTATGCTCTGAAGTTCCTTATTGTGTTTAAGCGATGTAGTATCGATCATTCCTGTGATCATGCACCGGAATCCATCACGGGCTAGTGCCTAACCCCTGTGATCAGGAAAAGGGGTAGAAAATAAAGCGAGTTTTTTTATAAAAAAGCATTCTTTCTGGAAGTCTTGTAATCTTCCGTGGTGGGATCCATCGAATCTTTTTTCATGTCTTCCAACGTATCGAAGGAGGGGCGTGATGGATGCATGGAAGGTGCAGGGTACTTGACATTGGACGTTCGGACTTGAGTTTTATCAAGCATAAAGTCAGAAGGAAAACAAATCAGACACACAAACGGATGAACTTGTCACGGCACAGTTTTCCAACATCGAAAACGACATCATGGTTGTTCTTCGCGGCCTTCTGTGACTGCGAATCGGACAAGAGCCAGCGAGAGAGCCCGAACAGGCCGAGCTGCCAAACACAGCCCTCCTAGCATGAAATTCGAGAAGAAGATATCCAACGACTCTGGCACAGATGATGTTCCCTTTGGCATCTTCCTCCACCGCGTAGTGTTCGGCATCGAGTACCACATAGGCACTCAAATACGATGGTACCTTATCTAATCCTATATTCTTGACATAGGCTGAGTCGGGACAGCAGGGTAGACGGTTTGACGGTCGTCACCGACGCGGTTGACATGGTTGGTTTTCTAGCTGAGATTGATTGGAGGGGGGCTGAGTTTACTCCCTATTAAACGCTTTGCTAATAGGAGCTTTGTTTGCTTGTAAAATATCATACCGATTCCTGAAATCTTGGTGACATTATCGCGCAACGTCAAATCTAATTCAAGTTCATCAACTTGCCTCAGGCTCTTCGCGATTTTACGTCAAAACCCATACTAGTATCATTCATCGACCGCCGGTGATCATGACAGCGTCTCGTAGGTCGTGTTCCAAAGCCGAAAGGAAGCCTTGGCCCCCTGCTACATTGTTCACGAACAGACACTGTGATCGCTCTGCATGCTAGCTTAGCGCGCGATGTGTGCTAGCCCCAGAAGCTAGGTACCATTCAATGACAAGAGAAAAGGTGGTTGATTCATGGAAACTTCACGGCGCCGTCTCGGATGGGGTTGCGATCTGTGCGAACCTTAGGAGTTTGGTTCAATGGGGCGCATGTATGGTAACATCTTCACACGCATAGCCTTCCTAGGAGATCCATCCGTTCTGTGCAGATTTTTGCAAATGGCACCTGGGTGCAGTACCAACCAGAGATATAGTGGTCTGCCATCGAAAAGGCTTAGCTCAAGGACCACATGACAGCATCACATGGTCCGGCATAACTCAAGCTCCTAATTTTCGGAGAGGGGTTCCCGGTGTTCATCGCAAAGCCCCTCTTGTAACGCAGTCCATGCGGCGCTCACAGCTTTCCGACAACATTCATCGCTTACTCTTCCTTTTGTCTCTCTTAATGTTATTTTGCGGTAACTTGTCACCGCTCACTTTGACAGTTGAATGTAATGGGGAGCTAATGAAGACACAGCCTAGCAGATCCTTTCAGGTAAGGTTCTTGCCGGCAAGTCGAAAGCCGGACATCAAGTGTCAACCGTTTAGACACACAGTGACAGCGCAACACCACATGACCATTCTGCGGGGGAAAAAATGGCTCCCGGTGTGTGACCGAGTCGCCATTATTTAATCGCACCTAGGGATACTTGCAAGGTGAGACTGAGAACGTGGACCGAGTTGACCAGGCCTGCGTTCATACACTAATAATAGGAGGGACTGTGTGGTAAGATTCGTTTGAGGTGATGCCGGTCTGAGCTGCTCAAGTGATTCTATAGGTCAGACTAACCTCGGCATCTTGAGACCGCAATTCTGGCCCTCTGTGGAGGCTTTCAAATAGCACAGGTATGGCTGAGAATGCTGATATTAGTTAGACTCTTGGCTCGAAACCTGTTCTGGGGTTTGGAGCTCCGGGCTCCGATATTTGTTAGGGGGGGCGGGGGGGGGGGTCAAAGAGTCGAAACAACTATAAGAAGGGGATGGATGTCGAGCCAAAAGTCCTCATCAGCGAATTCCTCTTGCTACGACTCATTCCTCACACTCGAGTGACCCTCATCCGTGTACCCACCTCCTGATTCCAAACCCCATCTGCTTAACATGATTCCGACCGCACTCTTCGCAATTTTTGCCGTCGCCACCGCCAACACCGCCAACGGCGCGATTGTTCAACGTGGTGCTGTGAGTGGTATATGTCTGCGGCTGCTGGCGACCTTTGGCTAATCCACTACACGTCTGATCTAGTCCACTACTTCAGGTACGAGTTTGGTCCCATCTTCATCACAATCAATTTTTATAATTACACCGTGACCTTCTTTCTTACCCTCTTCCTCTCCCCTCCCTCAGGCAACTGCAATGGTGTGCAGCAGTGGCAAGCTTTCTTTGCGGTATGTCGGTCTCATCTCATCGATGCATCCGGATATCAGTTGCTCATGTAATTGCTTCTTAAAGTATACCGCCGGAAATCTTACGATTTTCAACAACGTGCTGTACGCGGCCACTCAGTGGACGTACGACAACGCACCTCCCTCGCACCCTGACCAGTGGACCTCGAACGGGGCGTGCAACCCGCCCATTGTCAACCAGGCCAACTGCAATGGCGTGTCCGCGTGGTCGAGTACTGTGCCATATACCGCCGGAGAAGAGGTTACCTACGACGGTTACCTGTGGGCTGCGGTGCAGTGGACCGAGGCGAACACTCCTGGAGATCAGTCTGGCACCTGGCAGGATGAGGGTGTTTGCTCCTAAACCGTGACATCATGCCCGTTTTTTCGTCCTTTCAAGTTGGCTCTTGCTTGAGACATTTCTTACTAGTGTGGTGCTTCATGCTTGCCGGTTGTTGGTAGTAATCATGAATAACGAAAGTGTCAGAGGCTGACAAGTGTGACATGGACGAGACTAACTGAAGTGGCACATGAAAGGATTGCGACGGGACTAAATTATGGGAACGACGAGCGCTCCCTCGCGAATCCTGTCAGTAAAATAGGGGGTGGGAGCGAGCCGTGACCGGTTTCGTATAAATAAATCCAAACATTACTCGAGAAGCGTCCATTACATAACATAGGATGAACCATAATCCTACTGAATTTATACTACCCCTGTCAAGGTAACGTTCTATACCTGGCATAATCGTAGTAAAGAAATATGTGCCGCAGATTGCTCTGAGTCACATCAAGCAGTTTAGCCTGGGGCTATTCCGAACCATCATCTGCAAAACAGACCAAATGATGTTATTTTCTGACGACATTTCTATAGGCCAGTGAGTGCTCTGATTGGTCGATGATGGTTTTAGCGAGCGCAGGACCCTTAAATAATAACGCTAACCAAACGGAGACGCAACAATTAGCACTTTTTGTCGGCTATGAATTGTAGGGAGCTCCAGATCTGTGTAGGGTGGTGGCGGTAAGTTGTCACCACAATGGGATGGGGACGAATCATGTCGGCTCTCATGCATCGCACGCGGGCGAGCCACGCCGGGAAAGTCGTCAAAGATATCAGTGGTGGCAGCCCGAGGAGTACGTGTGGGAGCGGCGGCGGCGATAGGTCGCCCTGGTGAGAGAAGACTGAAAGGGGCTTGTGTATCCGTGATAGTTTGAGCTTCGGAGTCGACAGCCGCAGAGGTGGATGCTAGGCTCCAATTTCCGGGGACTGTGCAAGACATAATCTCGGGTGCGAAGAGAATGAATGCGTTCGAGAGCTCGTAGCTGAAGCTCCATGGTATATACCCATCGCTGTTACAGTCGCCACTCTCGCCAAAAAGCAATCCACCATGCAATCCAACTGGATGATTCCAGGGTGGACCTGGCACAGAAAGAGCTCAATACTACGAGAAATCTTGCCTTTTGAGGTAATTCGCTCGTGTTTCAAGGTTGGATTGTATGTCCTAAAAGCTATAGCAAGGACAAACGACCAAGCACGCATTGAAAAACGGCTCCCGAAGCCGTAGGCGTGATCTGAATACCAAGTGGAGAGTCGGTTTCGCTCAGCGTTTTGCTCGAGCCACTTACCGTGATTTCTACTCGGGCATCCCGCCGTCGCACCACTTGTAAGAAAGGAGAGTCCGGGCTCTAAGCTAAGATCGATAAGCGCGAGCAATCCATTGTTCACTGTTAAACACTTACTGTAGCCGAAAGGCTGTCAGGCATCAACTAAGCTTGCCGAAAGCCTCGACGCACAGCGAGCTCGGAAACTGAGGTATGTGGTCGCCGATTTGGGCGCGTTCCGCCGACTTCAGGCCCTGAGCACTCTCATGCCCGAGTTTCGGATAAAACTCTGAGACACGACAAAGCTCAAATTTCGAGCTTCAAGGGCCAAGGCGGTCCAGTGTACGTGTGTATGTATGATCAAGTATTTTTACCTTGACAGAGAGAGGATGCGTTCACTTGAGCACCAATAACCTGTAAAGTTTGAACCAGGGAAAAACCAACTCGAAAAACCTACGTCGTTGAAGGTGCTCAGTTTATACTTTGCTCATGAGAAAAAGCGACGAACCACTGGCAGTGTTTCGAAGTTCGTGACAAAGCGTCGGACTGTGCCGCGCGTCTCTCTGACGACTACCCTAGTCCAACGCCGAAACCAAGAATAGAATTGGCAGCCCGACCGCTGGAGCAGTTCAACCTACTTTCCTTATCTGTAGTCAGCCGCCCGCGTACCAATTTCGAAAGCGTCCTTCAACCTACCCGAAAAAATCGTCCACCACACGTCAGCTACATCATAGCTCAAAAGTATTGCAAAACCAACATGGCTGATTGACAACACGTCTGGCCTCGAGCCTTCGGTTGGATTCGCGGCCAGGTGGTATCAACAGCAGCGCTTGACCAAGTTAGATCGATTATATAGCATGTGTCGCCTCAAGTTCGAGCATACCGGTAATGTCGTCGAGCGTGCCGTACGGCGTACTTCGTATTTCGGCCTGAATATTTGCACAAGTTACTTGATGCAAGCGACGCAGCGGAAACCACCGACATACCGTATGCATTCGGCGCTAGGTGAGAAAGGAAAAAAAAGTTGCCTTCCCGGGACCCGGGAGTCACCATCATCGAACATTCGCGAGTCGCGAGATATGCGACGTCCTCGACGATCCTGTTTGAAAGTTGCGCCGAGAGTCGTGTCTTCTTGCCGAGGGTACTACATAGCCGGGGTCGGGCAAGTTCTGCGATTGCACGCACACGAGATCGGACGCTGAAAACTAGTAGAGCTAGTTGTAGCAAGGTCTGCGGAGCGTGCTGCAGCATGAGCAGGAGGACGGGCACGGACGGGAAAACCGAGTGATGGAGATGCATGAATCATTCCAGCGCGCCCCGAGCTCTGGAGGCCTGAGAGCGAAGGGCCCAAGGGGGCGTTGGTGCAGGCGGACGGTGGGACAGGGCGCTTACACTATGTCGGTGAGGTGGTTCGCATAAGCGGGGTGTCCCGGGTTGGCAACGGAGACGCTGAGTCCAGGTTCGGTGATTCCCATAGCTGAAGAACGGGGGCAGGTGGTCATCGCGCCCATACGGTACGTGGTATTTCGTGCAGCAGGGAGGAAGGCGACGATGGCAATGGCGCTTGTATGTAGCTCCATTCTGGGGCCCCGCATGTGCGTGGCCCACAACCCGGGGTTAGCGGCGGAATGGGTGTCAGAACAGGGGGGGGAGAGGCACGGGCGACGGGAGCCCCTGGTTCGGTGTGCCCAGGAGCCAACCTGGGGCTGGAGTCCGTCGAACTTGACCTCGAGCACAACCTTGACCATGGCCATGACTGGTGGTTACTGATGTAACTGATCGATAGCCTTGTCGTTCAGGACCAGCCGGCCGTGGGTAAAGGTGTTTGATGTCGGTATCGACGGCCGCTTCGAAACGAGGTGCGCACTCGATACGCTTAACACAACACGAGAGCTCGAGGAGACTTCACCTGGGACCGGGAAGGGAATATGCCCAGAAAAACTGTAAAAAAACAATGGCGTCGAGGCGCGTTAGGGACGACCGGCGATGTGTGATGGTGTTGGATTGGCAAGCGGACGCGCAGCCATCCGACCGATCGGCATGAACAGTCATCATGGTCTGCGTGAGCTGTACGTGTCCTATCCCTCCAGCAGCTGTCGAATACTCTTTTAGCAGTATGCTTTTACTCATTCTTCGTCACGTACTTGTGTCTTTTGCTGAGTCACTTTACATTCGACCCTTCTCTT
>JBBPKB010000841.1:0-10679 GCA_038089035.1 Boletellus dicymbophilus
GAATTATATCAGAGTTGAAGAGTTTTTTGAGGACGAGGAGCAGTTGGATGAGAGCGATGGAATTTTTTGATTTCATCTTGGGCATTGGTTAATTTATCAAAGGAAATCCATTTATTTTCTTCAGATGGATATCCTTTCCATGTGACCAAGTATTCGATTTTATTTCATCGTTCTCATGATGCTAATATTTCCTCGATTTCTTGTTCTTCTTGTCCGTTTATTATATCTGGTGGTGGTGGAGGAGCTTTTTGTTGAGAGGGAAAAGATCCTGGCATATAGGGATGTAATAAAGATTCATGGAATATGAGATGTATTCCTTGCCATTTAGGATCCAGTTTTAGATGGTAGGCTGCTGGACCTTCCTTTTTTATGACTTTAAAGGGGCCATACCTTTTTTCACCTAATTTTTTTGAGGGTCACTCTGACCAGATATTGATTCCTTCAAGTAGAATGAGATCTCCTTGTTTATATTCAACAGAAGGTCATACTTTTCGATCATGGAATCATTTCAGATCATTTGCAGCGTGTTCAAGGGATGATTTTGCTATTTTGAAACTCGCTTGCATTGATTCTACAAATTCCTTGGCTGATTCGTTTCAGACCTGTTTATGATGTTCACCACGTAGATTAGGTTGCTGCCCAAAATTGAGCATAAAGGAAGAATATCCAGTTGATGACGTTGGTTTTTGATTATGGGCAAACTCTGCTAATGCGAGCCAGTCTACCCAGTCATTTTGTGGATGATTTGTGTATAACCTAAGATATTGTTCTATTGTGGCATTATATTGTTCTGTTTGTCCATCTGTTTGTGGATGATACACTGTAGATGGATTTCCTTCGATGTCTAACAATTTAAATAATGATTCCATGAAAGAAGAAACAAATTGAGGACCTCAATCTGAAATAATTTTTGTAGGTATTCCATGCAATTTAAATATATGATCTCAGAAGAGTAAAGCTACACCTTTCGAAGTAATGTCTGTAGAAATTGGGAAGAGGCAAATCATTTTGGAAAATCTATCTACAATTGTTAGGATGGCGTTCTTTCCTTGACTTTCTGGTAAGGGTCCAATAATATCTACACTAATTATTTCCCAAGGTGAAGACAGAATTTGATTGGGATTTAGTGGTGTTTTTATATTTTTTGTACTATTTTTTGTTTTTTGACATTTATCACATCCTAATACATATCTTTCGATGTCTTTTCTTACAGTAGGCCAATAATATTTTGAAAAAATTAAATTGCGAGTTCTACATATTCCAGGATGTCCAGCTGTAGGATGATCATGGTGTTGTTGGATGATGGATTCTTGGAGTTTGTCATCTTTTGGAATATAGAGTAATGATCCATGGTATAATATTCCATCAACTTTTTTCTAAGTTTCTGGTTTGAGCTGTATTCCTTTAGTAGCATATTTCTTGGATTTATGTTGAATTTTTGCAACTGTTTCTTCTATGGATTGCATTTGTTGTGTGAAAAGAGATTCAGGAAGAAGGATCTGAGCTTTATTTGGCTCTACCCCCTTTTCAAAGTCTGGCCTCCAGGACAGAGGATCAGCAGGATTGGATTTACCAGGGCAGTGGATGAGGGTGAAGTGATAATTTTGGAGAAGTAATTGCCACCTGGCTTGTCATCGTGATAGATCCTGAGGTTGTTTGAAAAAGGTGAGGTTTTGATGATCTGTTAGAATCTCAAAAGGATGTTTTGCGTCGAGGAGATAATGATGCCATTCTGTTAGGGCAAAGATTATTGCCAACATTTCCAAGTCAGCAGTGTGATAATTTTTCTCAGAGTCGGATAGGGATCGTGAGATGTAAGCAATGGGATGCCACAATCTGTTTTGTTTCTGAGAAAGTATTGCACCTAATCCTATACCTGATCCATTGGTTTCAACTTTAAATGGATCTGTTTCTGTTGGCATGGCAAGGATAGGGGCTTTTGTGACTGCCATTTTTAGAAATTCGAAGGCAGATTGACAATCTTCTGTCCACATAAATTCCTTTTTGACTGAAGTAAGCACATTTAGTGGTCACGCTATTGACGCAAAGTCTTTTATAAATCTTCAGTAAAAGTTGAGGAATCCAAGGAAACCTTGTAATTCTTTTTGTGTGGAAGGAATTGGCCAATCTAGAATTCCCTTGACTTTATTCTGGTCCATTTTGACTGACTGATGTCCTACAATGAGACTGAGATATTCTGTTTTGGTCTGTTTGAACTCGCATTTTGTGTGTTTTAGGTACAATTTATTTACTCTCAATATTTCAAGTACCTCAGCTACTATTGTGCGATGTTCATCAAGTGTCGTTGTATAGATCATTATGTCGTCCATATAGACCACCACTTTTCCTCGATTGATCAGATCTTGGAATAAGTGATTCATCATTGTTTGGAAGGTGGCTGGTGAATTGGTTAAACCAAAGAACATTACAAGTGGTTCAAAAAGTCCTTGATTCGTCCTGAATGCCACCTTCCATTCGTCACCGTCTTTCATTTGAATGTTATTATATCCCCATCAAATATCAAGTTTGGTGAAATATTTGGCATTTTTTAATTTGTCAATTAACTCAGATATTAATGGTAAGGGATAGCAGTTTTTTACAGTGACTGCATTTAATTTTCAATAATCTTGGATGGGACATAATTTACCATCCTTTTTTTTTACAAAAAAGAAAGCTGAAGTGAATGGAGACTTTGATGGTCTTATTCTCCCAGATTTTAAATTTTCTTCAAGGAAATTATCTAATTCTTTTTGTTCCTCAAGTGTGAGATTGTATGTTTTACAATTGATCACATGATCTCCTGGCAGTAATTCAACCCCATGGTCCCATGGTCGATTTGGTGGTAACTCATCAAAGTTTTCTTTGTCAAAAATGTCCTTGTATTTGTGATAATGAACTGGTACTACATTCTTGAATGTAAGAGGTGCGATGCCGCTAAGCAGAATGCGACCAGAATGTGTGAGTTCAAGGGGGACGGTGTCTAGCCTAAGAGTAAGTTAAAAGGGAGTGAGTTTAGTTGTAACGGTGTCGTAGTCGAGAGTCGGAATCGAGGTCGGCATCAAGCAGGTCGAGTCGAGTTGCACGTTACGACTAAAGGGCGCATGAGAGGGAAAGGGGAAAACTTCTCTGTTTTGTGGCTCAAGGCTGGAGAGATTAAATACATGAGAGGAGTTAGAAAAGTAATTGAAACACTTAGTGCATGTCATCCTAAGGTGACAGCGCAAGATGAGAAAAATTGAAGAATAAATGAGTGTGCCCCGAAAGTGTCAATGTGATGTCGAAAAATGAGAACGGTGTCTTGAGAGTGACAGCGCAAAGTGAGAAAACTAAAGGTGGCATCTCAAAAGTGACAAAGCAAATTTGAGAAATAAACAACAGCGTCTGGAAAGCGACAATGTAAATTGAGAAATATAGGATGGCATCTCGGAAGTGACAAGTTAAAATGATGAATGTGAAAAATAAAGTGACAGCAGCCTGAAAGTTGCAATGAAAGGAGAGAAAGACGAAGATTGAAGTGAAAGCGGCAGTGGCTGTGCATAGACAAGAACAATACCTTACATGAAGGTATGTTATTTTTTACTATTATTTGCTTCTATCGCTAACTCAGTTGATAATGTCATTCTCATTTCTATCCAGTCATCAATGTTTATGTGGAAGAGGCATTCGTCCTCTCTTTCATCGCTTTCGTCATTGTCAACCAGGATGAGATCTGGGAGGTGATGGTTTTCCTGTGTAAGTTTTATGCTTCCTTCTTTCCAATTGATCTCTGGATTATTCTTTTTTAGCCAGTCATATCCAAGATAGATAGAATGAAGTGTTGTGATTGCAAGGGAGAGTTGTTCGGTGTGTTGTCCAATTTCTAATTCTATTTCAGTGAATTGTAAAATTGAACCGTTTGCATTTTTTGTTCTGTTGGCATTATAGACTGGAATGGGTATTGGTACATTGTATATTGGTAATTTATTGTCCAATACAAACCTTTTGTCAATGGCCAATGCATTACACCCTGAATCAACTAGCGCAATGATTGGAATTTTAAGCCCTTCTCTTGAATTTATTTGGGCTTTTAATTCAAGAGAATTCTTTGAGCGTTTTCAAGTTACAAAGCAGGGTTTTTGTTGCAACTCTTTTAAGGAAAGACATGCTTTGCTCATGGAAATTGCTTGAATTTGTTGTACAAGTTGAGGGGTTACCTCATCTTTTCTGGAGTTGTGAATGAACATTTTAAGATGTCATATTGTTCGTTCATCGTCTTTATTGTCAGCCATCATTTTTATCCATTGGGCTGACCAGGGATCGACAGTGTTCATCCAATTCTTTCAATCATTGTCCTTAAGCATCACAGCTGCCCAAGGGCATGCAGTCTGCTCAGTTTTATCAGTCGGGTTTACAGCCACCTGATCAAGGTGCATGTCTGCCCAAACAGGATTAGTCCTTTTTAGAATTTGGACAACTTTTGGTTTTGCAAGTTCTTTTTCTTGTTGTTCTCGCATCATGGCTAGTTCTCTCATGTTGTATGCTTTAGGAAGAACTTTTATTGAGGAAATTTTTATTGGTTCAAGTGCTTTGTATCTCTCATTTTTCAGCAATTTGATTTGGTTGGTGGAATAAAGAGATGTTACCCCCTTTTTAGTGTTGATGTCCTTGTCAACGTTATTGATCATTTCGTTATCCAAAATATCATATTTATTTTTGATAACTACTGGTACATTTTGAACAGCAGAAGACCAAAAATCTACTGTTCATTTCCAAAACCCTGTTTTTCATCTACATTTCTCATTTTTTCTGCTAATTCTTTCTGAGAGAAAAAGGAAATGTTTTCACCTTTATAAGTAATGGCACGGTATTGTTAGGTGTGAGGTTGAAAATGTTCCTGACATGGCCAAGATTTCCCACAGTATTGGCATTTGCCCTCAGCACAGGCCTTTGATATGTCCATGGGAGCTCCTTGTCTGGCAAATGTTCCGACTTGATTAGGATGGATGTCGGGTTTTGGTGAGGGAGAGGATGTTATGGAAGGTTTTGGGACGTTGGGGGAAAAAGTGTTTTTTCCAAATGGTTTCCACTTTTGTATTTCTTTATTTTGACTGTCATTTTGGCCTTTTTGTCAGAGATCTGCACGCTCTAACCATTTTTCAGTGTCAATGAGAGTGTGTTCCCAAAGACCAACATCATAAGTGTCCTGAACTTCATGTTCGTTATCCTCAATCTTTGAAACAAGATGTTCATGTACTTGTTTTTGAATTAGAGAGACCAGCATTCAGCCATCTCGCTCTGTATCCCAGCCAGCATCTTCAACAAGTTGGTAAAATCGGACAAAATATTCTTCTATTGAATCATTTTTGCCTTGTTTGAGCTCATGAAGTTTGTTATTAGCTTGTTCATTGAGTCTGGCGGGTTCAAAGTTAGATTTTAGGTTTTCTATGAAGCCTTCAAATGAAAACATTCGAACGTAACCTTTTTTGGAGGCAAGATCAGCATATCTACCGGCAGCATTACTTCCTGTCATATAGGAAAGTACAGTGATAATTTTTTGACGGTCTGAAGGTTCCATCGCAGATCCATCCAAATAATTTTCCACAGTTTGCCACCATGTGACAAATCCCATCATATTTCTCGGGTTTGGCCACAATAGACTTCCCAACTTCTTGTTCGTTTCCATGTGATAAATTCACACAGGGAGTAGGAGTTCTGATTCTAGAGGGAAAGTGGGAGGAAAGATGAGAGGGTGTGAATTTTGATGGAATAGGTGGAGAGCGTAATGGAGAAGGAGAGTGAATGGTGATTTGTGGAGCAGGTTTTGTGAAGAATGGAAGAGGAGGAGGATCGTAGGTTCCATCAGCTTGAGCTTTCATGAACTATTCCATGTACTTTTGTTGAAAGTCTTCCATGGATGTCAGTTGATATGGTTCTCTAGTAATTCATAGTGGAGGGATAGAAGGTTGAGGAGAAGGGGTAGTAATCAGAGAGGATACACAAGAATCTCATGGTGCCCAGACCGATTGTGAGGTTTCTCTGATGAAAGACATGATTGATGCAAATTCAGCAGGAGTACCGGTTTGTCAGCCAAAAGATAGGGGGAGAGAAGATTTAGACTTCTTTTCTTGGAAGAGGTCTCCGACAAGGTAAATAGCAGATCAGCTTCAAGAAGTCACAGCAGTGCACCCTGACATATATAAAAATGTGCAGGTACTCGAACACTTGTGCTTTTGGAAAGTGCTCAAGATCTTATCTAATCCTGTAGAGGGAGATAATCTCAACTTTGAATTGAAGCATTGACCTTATAGGATAGGAATCACGTTATGATTGGCTTGTAGGGATATGACCCCTGCACC
Source organism: Boletellus dicymbophilus (assembly GCA_038089035.1). NCBI lineage: Eukaryota > Fungi > Basidiomycota > Agaricomycetes > Boletales > Boletaceae > Boletellus > Boletellus dicymbophilus. The sequence goes on from JBBPKB010000841.1 coordinate 6,336, forward strand.
AAAACTTGTAATAGAATGTGGATTAGGGAGACAGTGACAATGACTAAAAGTCAACTGTCAAAGGTGAAGAGAAATGTTGAGGATGCCACAAAGGTTTTGAATGGCAGAGGTGACTCTAGCAGGGAAGATACTGTTACAACACTAGTACTATACTTATACAAAATGGTATATTACAGTTGTAGTCACTATCCTTGGAACACTTATTGGGTCATTGATCCTAATGATCCTAGGTTAAAACCCTCTAATTACTTAACATATACCCTTATTTACATTTTCTGCACACTTCTCTTCTATTTCCTCTTTATCTAAATCTGTACACATCCCCATCACACTTCTGTATTATCCTGGGCTCACCTGGTACTTAGCACCTTATTTAGATCATAGGAAAGCATACAGCTTGGTCTGTGCACATACTCCTTAGGGTATAAATAGGGGCTCACATGTATCATCTACCTTAGCCTAATCCACTTGTATTCTTGTTGGCATTCATTCGCAAGGCTTGAGCTACAGAGTATTAAGGACGAAGCTATCACCTATCTCTGTCTTATTTTCATCCAACACTTTCTCATTACCTCGCCAGCTATAGTGGTTGCTGTAAGATTGTCCAGCCAGTGGGGTATCTAAAGGGCTTGTGGCTGGAAGGTCATAACACTTGGATTAGGCTATTATCCACTGCCTGGGCACTAGGGCTAAGGTGCTGCGACTCTGAAAGAGGTTTCGCATTATTGTCAAACTGGTCAAACTCAGGGCGGGTTGGAACTATGCACAAAGGGGGCGGAGCTACTCCGAAACTTCAGAGCAGTTGGTTGGATGGGACTTGGCTTCACCTTATGTGGTGTGCTCTTACAGCAGATCCAGTGTCCCGAATTTCAGAGGGTCAGAGGTCGGAGGTAGTCACTCAATGACTGAGGAAGAGAGGGAGAGTCAGATGAGGATTAAGACAGAGTGTGCAGAAGTTTGATCAAGAAGTTTAGTTGATATTCGAACTAAGGAAATACGACAGAGTTACAAGACTTATATATGGAGGAGAAGTCGGAGTATAGAATGTGAAACATTGGAGTAAGGAATATGAAACATTGGAATGGTACAGGTGTTGCAAAGGAATAGACAGATAGACAGAAGGATGACAGATGTAATAAGGGAATGTCAGATGTGATGAACAAACGACAGAACAACAGATGGAAACAGGAGAATGTCAGGTGTCAGAAATAAAGGTTTCAATATCATAAGTCCAAGGCGAAAGAGCAACAGGAAATATGAAATAAGAATCAGGAATATGAATGGAGAATATTCTGGAATTACAGGAGTTGGACTTGCACTTGGGATATGACAGTGCCCTGGACAAATATGATAGCAATGGTGATGTCATTCCAGGTCTCATAGATTGTGAATCAGATGATGAAGACTGGTTCTTTGAGATTGATGACAATGAAACCAGGTTGATGACCATTGATTCCCCCAGCAATCTCACTGACACACTTGCATATGCCACCATTGAACCAATAGATAATGAATCTATTCAGGAACTCTATGATTCTGGATCCACATACCATCTATCCCCTTATTGTAACTGTTTTACTTCCTTTCACAATATTCCATCTCATGATTTTGATGCTGTGAATCAGCAGTCCTTCAGTGCTACTGGTATAGGTGACATGCTAATTGATGTTCCAAATGGCCCTGATGTGTCAACAATCTGGTTGACTGATGTCTTATATGTTGAAATCTTATGTCCTAATATGGGCAATAGCTCCTATTATATAATATTTCCAGAACATTTGCTTATGTAATCTGTGATATCATACTTATTACATAATCATGTGCACTGTCACATGGTATTACATAAGCTAAGTCACATGACTAATCACATGTTCTGCTGACATTATCACATGTTATACATCAGTCAGACTATGACATCATAGATGGTGTCATATTGTATCATAATGATGCAATATTGTCTCATAGCCAATAGCATATAATCCTCTTTGAGGAGCTAATAGCAGATAAGACTCAATTTGATATTGGAATGTTCTTTCATATTCTACAACATTCCATGACATTCTATTGTATTACTAATAACCATTTACTAAGGTTAAAGCTCCGCTTAAACCTTATTTCATATACTATATAAACCTGACATTTATGTCAGTTAAATAGCAGCTTTTATAGCATTCTTTCATTGAGCAATACAGCTAAGCTCAAAACTTCACTATAGCCCATTAGCTATTCGATCACCTCTCTTAAAGTAAGCATTGAGCCCAGCTTACTCTAGGCTAACATTCCTCTGCCCCATTCTTCCATTTCATGGGTATGGGTTGTGCCTCAGGCTAGCCCCTTTGTGGCTACGCAGTTCACTGAAACCTAATTGAAGTTTCATCATTATATGCACCAACACTCAGCTTCACTCTGATCTTGATTGAGCACATTGATGATGCCAGGTGTTCCATAATATTTGGTGGGGGATTTTGTACTATTTTTACTGATGAGGGTATCTTACTTGGAAAGATCCTGAAGTCCTCAAAGGGACTTTACTGCATTGAACACACTAACTCAGTAGGCATTGCAAATACTGTTGAATGAAGGCTCACCACTCAGAAGCTCCATTGTTGTATGGGTCATATTAGTATTGATACCACCAGACAACTTATTTCCAAAGGTTTTGTCACTGGGATCACCCTCATACCTACTGGAGAGGATAGTGATTTGTCCTGTGACTCATGTCTTACTGCAAAATTGAAGCACCACCCAGTTCTGAGAGAACATGAGGGGGAGTGCTTGATCACATATAATGGTGAGATTCACTCTGATGTGTGGGCACCTGCACTAGTGGAATCTCTAGGTGAAAGGCACTACTATGTATCTTTTACAGATGACAAAACTTGTGAAACTACCATCTACCTCCCATGAATGAAATCTGAAGTTTTCATCACTTACTGCCACTATGAGGCCTGGGTGGAGCAGCAGCAAGATGCCACCATAAAGTGCCTGCATACTGACTGAGGAGGGGAATTTATGAGTGATGAGTTCACTGCATATCTCCAGGCTAAAGGGACAACATGCAAACTCACTGTACATGATATGCTGCAGTACAATGGGGTGACTGAGTGACTCAATGGCATTCTCATCACAAAGATCTGTGTAATGCTTCATGATGCCAAGCTTCTCCAATACTTGTGGGGGGAAGCACTCCATCATGCAGTTTGGCTGAAGAACCAGACATCTACTAAAGCACACTTGATGGCAAGACACCATTTGAGGCTGTAACTGGTCACCCACCTGACTTCACTGGCATCTGACTCTGGCCTGTGTACCATACTGTTACTGTCAAGTGGAATGTTCATTTCACAGTGGATGTGCCCAAGGTGGCTGTAGATGACAATAATGACCTTGAGGGGGAGTGCTCAGGCAGTATGGACAAGCCTGACACTGCTACTGATTGTTACAACACCAGTACTATACTTATATAAAATGGTACATCATAGTTGTAGTCATTACCCTTGGAACACTTATTGGATCATAGATCCTAATGATCCTAGGTTAAAACCTTCTTATCTCCAAGTACATACCCTTATTCACCTTTCCTGTATATTTCTCTTCTATTTCCTCTTTATCTAAATCTGTACACATCCCCATCATATTCTTGTATTATCCTGGGCTCACTTGGTAGTTAGCACCTTATTTAGATCATAGGAATATGTACAGCTTGGTCCATGCATATAATCCTTAGAGTATAAATAGGAGTTCACATGTACCATCTACCTTAGCCTAATCCACTTGTATCTTTGTTGGCATTCAGTCATGAGATTTGAGCTACAAGGTATTAAGGAAATAAAGCTACACTTTCCTACTTGTCAGTCACACTACATTGTGTCAGTCATGATTTATTGGAAGTTGCCAATAATTGTTACTGGTTGCACAGAGGCCTTGACAGAGAAAGATCCAAGTCCTATGGAATCCTCAGTAGATGTCAAGCTACTGTATTAAATTATGTACCTATGGAACCTATAGTAGGTTAGTTATAGTAGAAAATGTAAGCAAATGTGCTACTTACCCTCAGTAGATGTCAAGCTACTGAGGGAATAAACTAGAGAAAGTATGAAGGTTTGTACGCTCTAAGCTTATCTAATAATTGCCATAAAAGGTAACCTAATGCATGCTAGTTGTTATGACCTTCCAGGCGCAAGCCCTTTAGATACCACACTGGCTGGACAATCTTTCAGCGACCACTATAGCTGGCGAGGTAATGAAGAAGTGTTGAATGAAAATAAGACAGAGATAGGTGATAGCTTCGTCCTTAATACTCTGTAGCTCAAGCCTTGCGACTGAATGCCAACAAGAATACAA
>JBBPKB010000842.1:0-10676 GCA_038089035.1 Boletellus dicymbophilus
AAAGGGGAGGACTACGCACCATGCAAACAGTTCAAGAGGGCGTACAACTCTCTCTGTCCAAGTAAGTACTTTGGGTGCCGTTGGGCTGCTTGAATGACTTATTGTCTTTTAGATGAATGGGTATGGCGTGAACGTCGTCGTGCTTTCGATCACTAAAAGTGTTTCTTGCAGATATCCAGATTTGATGAGCAAAGAGAGAGTGGGACGTTCCCTGCCTCCTTGGAGCCTTGATAGATAGACTCGTGTCGCTATTGTGAATTATCAAGTAGAATGCTACCTGCTGATACTATCAGGCTCCACAAAAGTACAACCATGAACTTGGTTTGTTCCGGTGTCGATGGATCCAATTGTGCATATCGGAGTCTCAGACTGTCTTGGCTTGGACTCACGCTGCGATGGACAACGTCAACCTCAATGCAATCACCGAAAACGCCGCGAGACTCGGCATGCGTATTCAAGAGACTCTCAGCGAGCGCACTCGAGACCTCTCCATAACACGCGGTGGAGCATCCATTTTCGACATGCCAGATGACAAGGTGAAGAACATTGGAAAGCAGCTTGATTCTAACAGCGACAGGGAGAAACTCGACGCCATGAAGCGTCTTATAGCCGTAAGTGCATACACCTAGGAGAATCCCTTTTCAGACCAACTGCCCGTCGTCCAATAGCTCATCTCCAAAGGTCGTAATGTCTCCAACTATTTCCCACAAGTTGTCAAGAACGTTGCCTCGCAGAACCTCGAGATCAGGAAGCTTGTCTATATCTACTTGTTGCGTTATGCCGAGCACGAACCAGACCTAGCTCTGCTCTCGATCAATACGTTTCAAAAGGACCTTGCTGATCCCAGCCCACTTATTCGCGCCATGGCGCTACGTGTCCTGAGTGGTATCAAAGTTCCAATGATTTGCGGGCTGGTCGTTCTTGCCATCAAGAAATGTGCTGCAGATCTTAGTCCTTACGTTCGTAAGGCTGCCGCACTCGCAATTCCAAAGGCCTTCCAGTACGCGTTGTACCCGTTTGTCTTCTTCCCTTCAGCTGGTGAATATCTTGCTAGATTAGATGCTGCACAGCAACCTGCTTTAATATCCGTCATTACTTCTCTTCTCCGTGACCGGTCTCCTCTTTCAATAGGTAGCGCAGTTGTTGCATTCGAGACCGTCTGTCCCACCCGACTAGATCTCTTGCATCAGCAATACAGACGTCTGTGCAAAATTCTTATAGAGGTCGATGAGTGGGGACAGGTCTATCTTCTTAATCTCCTACTCAGGTATGCGCGCACAATGTTGCCCAAACCGATTGTCTCGCGACAAGGCGAGGGAGCAGAGGAAGAAATCGATGCTGACCTTCGACTTCTCCTCACATCATCGGAGCCACTATTCCAGTCTAAAAATCCGGCAGTGCGTTGCTCATCCACTTCTCACCTTGTTCCTAGTTTACATACCCATAGGTGGTGCTTGCTGTTGTACGAGTCTTTTACTACGCAGGCCCTCCATCGTTCACAAGCAAAATCGTGAACCCCTTGCTTCGTATTATGCATGTATCGCGGGAAGTCGAGCGAGTAGTCCTTGCTTATTTAGTGCTAATCACACGCGCTCACCCGGTGAGCATCCGCATACGGCGTTAGGGACATAATTCATCGATGTTTGACAGCAACTGTTCGGGATGCATTATCAGCGGTTATTGGTTCGTACTGATGATCCTTCACAAGTAAAAAGTGATAAAATCAGAGTAATGCTGAATCTCTGCGATGTGGATAATCACCAAGCACTACTACGCGAGTTCATTGTGTGTCTTCCCGATACCATACCCGATCGGTTCATAATGCGGATTTCCAGGACTGTGCCGAAGATGTGGATGATGTTGTGGTCGGAGATGCGGTTCATGCTGTTGGTCGATGCGCAAGATTAGTACCATCGTGTACGCCACATTGTCTTTCTGCCCTCATAAACATGATCAAAAGTAGACATGGTATGCCTCCATGATGCATCACACGACGATCCCTTCCTGACAAACCACCAACAGATATTATCGTCAGCAATGCCGTTCTGGTCCTGAAGGCTCTCATCCAGAACCAGCTTCTTGTTGGGTCCACTGCTCCGGCCCCGTCACAGGCGCCGGTCACCATAATTTCGCTTCTAGCGCGGCGGATCGATGACATCAAGCACCCTCAAGCGCGTGCTTGTGTTCTCTGGTTGGTAGGCCAATACAGCGCAGCCCCGGGGTCGAGCACCATAATAGACGGGGTCGCAGATTGGGCGCCGGATGTCTTGAGGAAGTTTTCCAAGTCTTTCAACGCAGAGGTACTTCCCGCCTGGTGTTCACTCTCGTCAGCACGCTCATAAACGACTCTCGCCAGGAAGTTCTGGTTAAGCTTCAAGTGCTAACCCTTGCGGCGAAACTTTTTCTGCTGTGTCCGACGGACCAGAGACTGGATCTACTTTGCCGCTACGTGATGTCCCTCGGTAGATACGATCTGAATTACGACGTTCGGGACCGCACACGCATGCTCAATTCGCTGCTCGTCGGCGTATCGCCAACAATGAACGGCGGAGGAACGGAAGAGCAGGCTGGCGTCGTGCTTCGACGAGAACAAGTTATGAAGGTCCTGTTTGATGGGAAAGCTGGCATCATTGAAGATAGCGATGAGACTTTTGGTGTGTTCTTATTTGGAGTCTCGATATGATTTCGACGTTCTACGCTCTAGGGTACCAACCGCCAATTGGCTCCCTTGGTATTGTCACTGGGAAGACCACACACGGTGACAATATCCTTCCGGAATGGTTAGAAGGAGGAATCGACCCCTCACTCAGGCAGAATGAAGAGGATTCTCTCCCTATAGCTCCACCTCCTCAAGCAATCAGCTCAGCAGGTTCTGCAATCCCAAAGGCATTGGGATCGGCGGGCGTCACACCTATCGTGCTCACACCTACAAGCAGCTCGACGCCAGTTCGCGAAGGAAAGGAAGCTTGGAGGGATCTGGATAAATTTTATGCAAGTGATAGTGACAAGAAAGATTCTGAAGGCAGCTCTGAAGGGGAGAGTGAGCACTGGGAAGACGATGGTGCACACAATAGCGAAGGAACACAGGACGATGGTACGGACTACGACAGTAGCGAGGATGAGCAAGAAGAAACGAAGGAGAGCAGCACGAAGATACAATAATAACACTGATTGTTATATACGAAGAGTCTGTTTTTATAGAATAGCGCCTTCAGGAAGTTTATAATATAGTGGCTAGCAAAAACCGTTTGAGCATTTAGCTGGCAAGGCTGATCGGATTGAGATACATACAGTGTCAAACACGTGGTAATAGTGGCCGTTTACACCTCCCTCGTGCTCATTGCCGTGGTATTCCGTCGGGAACCACTGTCAAGTGATAAGCAGAAGAAAAGACAAGGTAAAGAAACGTACATGATATTCTGGGAGATCCTCCTTCCATGAACGGAGAAGACGTGACTCCTCCGTTTGATTAGTGAGGGTAAGGCCGTGTTTTGGGAGGACAAACTGTCCAACCTGAAGCTCCGTATCGGTGACGATGCCACGGGACACCCTCGCGTAGGCTGTGCGATACAGGCCGCGGTATAGGATATACTCGCACCTGCAAGCAGTGCTTCAGAGAACGATCCCAAACAAGCCAATGTTTACGTACCACCTGTCATCGTCTTCCGGATCAATGTCGTACACAAGCCCATCATTCACAAGGATGTCATACGGAGCTGCTATTGAGCTTTTAGCTTCAAGTCGAAGTCTGGTCAACAAAATATACATACGTCTGAATGCGTGTGGCTTGCTAACCACATATCCCAAGAACACTACCGGCCGAGGGTATGAAGCTGCCATAATTCGTGCTAGCTCTATACTCTGTAACTCTCTATCGAGTGGATCCTGCTCTAGGAACCCACAAAAGTGTAAACATTTCGACGAAACCTGGATATTTGGTTGGGTAGACGTACCTTGACCATTGTGCGACACAACTACCGTGATCTCGGTGCCGTATACGTCAAGGACAGCTTCAATTGCCGGTGCAAGTTCGCCATGGGGTGATGGAAGTAAATGATGATGCGAATGAATGATTGGGAACTATGAGCGTTCGGGTCGGTATTTCATCCACTTCGTCAAGGCTAGCACTTGCCTTGGACAATAAGACTGCTCCCCACGTATGCATGTTGGGACCTGGACCTAGGTCGACGTACTGGGCAAGGAATTGAGAACTCGTCGCCAAAACAAGCACATCGACTCACGTAGCCCAATTCTTCAGCCATGACGCGAGTTCTGGTCAACATGTTCGTGTTACGATCTCCCTGTGTAATCCAATTATTCAACTCACAGGTCGCGATTCCCATACACCGTCCGCTAATGTCGATATATGAGCTTGCAGTTGCATTGTGGCAGCATCAATCAGCACTCACATGCAAATCAGTTTCCAATAAGCCGACGACATCAAGCTGCAGATCCCTGTTGGCATTCAGATACCATATACTAACGAAAACCCTCGAGCAAGCTCGTGACGTACCTGATAACGTCTCGCATGCGTCGCTGACTGTCATGTCCCACGTTATCAATCCCAAAGTGAACAGTCCAGATACCAGCGTTGAAGATCCTTGTTCCAGGCTTGTACGGTCTGGGACCCATAGCAGGCCAACGAAGGAGTGTCACTAGAACAGATAAAAGGGATAAAACGCAGAGAATCCCCGCAATGCGGGCACGTATTGAACTCGAGATGCGAAGGACGGAATTATGCCTGGTAGGTACTCTGAATGATGGGAGGAAGGCGAACATCATAGCAGCCATCTGCGCGGTGAGGACTCTGTAAAAATCATGAGTATAAAACAACAAAAGTGGCGAAAATAGAGATGCATACAAGTCAGTTCTTTCCCGCAGGTAAGGGCCCCCGGGGACAAAAGCATATGCAACAGTCCACACATTGGCGAGATAGAATAATATAGCGACAAAGAATGTCACAAAATACCTTCTGCCCACTCTATCACCTTTCCATGCAGAAGACTGCGACAAAACAAAAGGAAGGATGGACATGCAAAAGATTGCGAAGTTCAGTCCACCTAGAAAACCAGTCCAATCTCGGAAACGATACATCACGAATGCACTTGTACATCCATAAACAAACCACAAAGGATGATACAGCAGCGTGGAGGAGATTGAAGTAGGAAGGATGGCCGGAATAATAAGACCGAAAGACTGTGCAAGTAAAATCAAAGACCCATATAAGTGTGGCAAAGGTCCTCTAGGGTGCCCGGCCTGGTATCCAGTCCACGACCAAGCGATGACCGTACTAGAGTCAGTGAACATGCAATGCAACGTGAAGAAGAGCGATCCAAGTGCGACCGAGGAGGCTATCCAATTATGTGGGGTATCCTTGGTATTATTTGATGCACCCTTCTGCCTGCCTGATTTTACTTCACTGGCAGGGAAGTTGGACGGACGAAGAGCTAGTTCGAGAATGGCACAGACAGCTATCAGCATCCCGGTCTTGTTGTAACCACCGGTCTCTTCGTTCAACATTGGCCAGACTACAACATAATAATGAACCCAAGAAATTTTTTGGAATCATCAATCCGCAGCTTACCTGGATTATTCGCGTGGTTGGCATGCTTGGATAAGGATGAGAGTATCAATCCTATACCCAATACTAGACATTGATTTTTAGGTATCGTACAACCCTTACCACGATGACAGAAAGAAAAGTAAACGTACGGAATCCCTGGTATGCGTCATCTCCTGCAGTCCATTCTGCTCCCTGGCTTATAAGAACCGCGAAGTTGGCCACGATGACAGCCCAGAGTCGCTCCACGGGGCTAGCAATCTTATATGCTGCCAACCCAACCAAGGACAGCGACCTTAGTATTACTCTTCCCCATTTCGTCACAGCCCACTTGCGAATAGGCGCAATCCCAAGCAAAGCAGGGGATAGGTAGGTAAACAGCGCCGCTTCCGCACCAGACAAACCGAGTTCCCAGACAGAGAAGTAAAATAGCGTCGTAAGCAAGGAAGTCACAATTGACCAGAATAAATATGCTGATCGGGTCCAAAGCCATACCGTAAAATCAGAATTACCATAAGCTTCCTAAAACGAGACAAATGCTACCACTCACATAAGTAAACATCAGCCACGAAGCTTAACCAAGGTCTCAATGACGCAAGTTTCACAAAGATAGGTGCGCCAGATTCAAGTTTGTCTGAAGTAAACGCTGCTGAATTCTTGGCGCCCATAGTGGTTGACGAGACTTTATCATTCGGCTGAGGAATGCTGTTATCATGAACAGACTTTAGTTCATTTTCATGAGCAAGAGATAAGGGTCTAATAATACAGAAGCGTTAGACTGGGTTTAAACAATGTGATGCAGTTGATTATACATGTTTCTCTGCTCAGTATTGGAATTCAGCGATATGCCTATAGCAATCTACAAGTACCGTGAACAAGATGACTACACGCGTCGAAGCATCGTACCTGCAAGTTACTTTTTTTGAAGTCGGCCTCCGAGATGGAGTCATAGAACACGTCCAAGAAGATGAGACCCCACTCGATGAAAGCATATCGTGTGTATGCTACGGGAGTGTGAGCTTAACCTAACGACCAGCAGAGATAGATTTACCCCCTGGTATCCTGTGTACTTTATGTTGGATGAAAAAGTACACTAACGGTACGATTGTCGCGAAGAAACTGAGCAGAATGTCAATGGCAACCCACACCGGCTCGGAGGAACCCTTACGCTACAGCGACGGATTGCCTGCGAGGATCAAATTAAAAATTAGATCGACTTGTGAAGAAGAATCAGACGAACCGTTTCTTCCTCACTTGGACATGGTTGGTAGGGGTATTCACGATCCCTCCCAGCATCCAAGGTAAATTACACACAATGTACAACACCATAAGCACATCGTGAGCATCGTGGTCATCGGTTGACGTTATATACACCCAGCCACCACAGGCGAGTGTGCGTATGAGACCCGCAAGCAAGATCCAACCCGGCAAGGTGGAATGAAATGTACGCGCGATGAAATACTGGAGGAATATAAGAGCGAAACGAGGGCCACTCGTTATTGCAATGAGAATCTGGAAGACATTGCGCTCTGGATACCAGTCACCGATGCTGAGGATGCACATGAACAAAAGGTACAGACCAAGAAAACGAGGTAATGCTCACGTTGCAGAAACGGAGGGGAACCACTCTTCTGGATACCCAGCGATGCCATTCTTTACGATTTTCTTGTAGTGGAGCGCACAACCGAGCAGGAGCGCAGTAATAAATGCAGAGAACGCAAGGTAGGTGTGGACTGCAGCAACCCAAGACGCGTCGATGACGAGCGGGCCACCTTTCCGTTTCGCAGCGGCCGACGTCGTGCCCGACATAGTCTACCAAGTCCCGACGTGTCGTGTTTGAGGTCAGGCGACGTTGTTTGTTTGCATGTTGAACCCGACGAAGCGCTTGCGAAGCGCCTGCAGCCGGGACCCTGATCAGCCAAATATTATCACCATGGCAGGGCGGAAGACACCCTGTATACCCATCACTGTCTTCACCGGATTTCTAGGAGCGGGGAAAACGACCGTCATCCTCTCATTGCTCCCGAGACTCCCCAAAGACTACAAAGTCGTCCTCCTCAAGAACGAGTTTGGTGATATCCAAGGTTCGACTCGTCTTATCTCCAGGTCGAATGGTTCATCGTTCATCGTATGCAGTCGACAGCCAACTTGCAAAGCAATCCAGCTTAGCAGCTGTCAGTGAGATCCTCAACGGTTGCATGTACGTGTTGGAGTTTCTCAGCTCCAGTAATACTGCTATATTCAACACCCAAGCCCAGGTGTTGCGTTCTTGTGGGTCAGATGAAGACCGCTCTTCTGGAGATCAGAGGTAGGGGCTGATGTCGTGGTAGGAATAGTTTGCAATTCGAACTCCTGTGTCTGTCCTAGAGAAATTTCGTCCGGACCGCATCATCATAGAGTGCAGGTAACGATCACCCCGGGTTGGATGTTTTTCCCTTGATTTACCGTAGTCCCAGTGGATCAGCATTTCCGGCGACTCTTGCATTCCAAATCCGTGAACTAGAGCGAGAGACAAACAAGGACATCAAACTAGACGCGATCGTTACTGTCGTAGACGCGGAGAATTTCTCCGGTTACGAGGATACCTCTCCGACTGCCAAGATGCAAGCGAGTTACTCAGATATCATACTCATCGTGGGTACTATGCCTTGTCATCGATCGAATTTCGACGGTCTTTTAATCTTTCCAGAACAAATGGGAGCATGTTGACGATAGAGCACTCGACCTTGTGCTTGATCACCTTAATACCCTGAATGATTTGACCCCAAAGATTAGATGCAATGGCCGCAATGGGGTTGATCCCAATCTTCTCTTTGGGGTTGATACAAAACTTTTCCAAGACCCACACGACGAGACAAGGCTTCTTGGGGAAAAGATACACCACGACGAAGTGCAGACTGTCACGCTCCTCAAGGGGCTTGGTACCTCACAGGTTGTTGGTCATCTCTGCCACAACGAGACTTGCAGGGATAGTCATTCCCTCGAAACTACAGTGCAATTGAATGAAAATGGTGCCATTACCGTTGACGAAGGACTGCTCCGAGATGCACTCGAGGCAGTATCGAAAGAGACGGTGTGGAGAATCAAAGGGTTCGTGCGCCTAGAAAGTGGGGTCCACATCCTTAATTGGGCCTTTGGGCGGTATGAGGTGACGCCGTGTGGTGAGGACGAAGGGCAAGCACAGGGCTACGCCGTCCGCTTGACAGTGATGGGTGAAAGAGGTGAGGTGAAACGCTCTATAAAGCGGTTTGGTAGTGCTTTGGGTGCGGAGACCGAGTCGTGATTGTGTATTAACCCACGACGCGTTTGCTTAATCGATGTCCCGAGATGAAATTTTCTCCATAGTCTTTCATCACGATGTTTTCCTTCTGCAAGACACAGGTACGCAATCCGGTCTCCGACATCGTCCTCTAGTCTGAAGTTAATCTCATCTTGCTTTCTTATCCAGATTTGTCCTATTCGTTTTGTCGCTGCTTCCAAAAGGGAACGCGAGTGCTCAGAGATCATCTGGCCAGAGTTAATCAGTTTGGTGCTGGCACGACTTCGTAAAGACATCTTAGAACCCTCACTCTTTGAACAGTGGCTAAAAAAAATTGGGTCACGAGGAGCTCTTCATCAGTGAAAGCCTTTCAGTATTAGCCCCAAGATTAGCGCTAAGTATCCCGTGTAATAAAATCTGCCACCTAGAGTGCGTCGCAATTCCTCGTGTTCGCAGGGGGAGTACCGGCAGCCGGAAACACGGAAGCAATTCAAACGGTTTCCATGGTCTATGGTGTGCTCTCGCAACCTTCTCTTTGGAAACAAGTACACCTCGTTCATCCGAACGACGAGCAACATCTGATTTCACGGGCAGGGGAACGCAGACGAACTTGAACTTCTCAAAGCGTTCTCCTCGGTATCATGTGCAACTTGCCTTTAGCTGAAACTATTACGCGCGTCTCTTCGTATTTCTCCCATCCCCCGCCCTCTATTCTAGAAGCTGCCGATTCATTCCTCAAGCTTACGGAACTGATCGCATTCTTTCTGGCTACGAAAGAATATATATACGCAGTTTCAGGCATCACCCCCGCTACCATTTTCCCTCCATTATCTTGCTTCACTCAACTTGGACGGACGTTTCTTCAGCATGTCGCGCCTGCATATTTGCTCTGAACCCGAATTTTACTTGGTAATAAATTTCGGAACGCCTTCCCGTCAACCTGGCATCTGTGGCCCATCAAGCTTTCATGATTTCCATCAAAACGCCCCAGACGACTGTAACAAGGCAACACTGTTACCGGGAGTACTTCCTCACTAAATACGTCAGCGCACGCATTCCTGAACGAGAAGGAATGTGCATCCTTGAATAGGTCGTATACTTCTGCGTTGTCGCGCACGTTTGTTTGCTAACCCCCAGAATCGGTCCGAGTCCCGCCGCAGTTTCCTGATTTTGACGCCAGCATTTCTGCAACACTTTTCCTAAAAGTCCGTGGACATTACGGTTTCACTGTTTCACGTCAGTTTTCTAGAACAGAATGTACAGCGTTTCACAAATGCATCCTCTTATGGTTTGGCTAGCTAAAATCTATATTTACATAATCGAGTGATGCGCTGCCCCTTCAGTAAATTTTTAACCACACCATATGTCGATATTGGCGACGGGGTTGGTACTAAAAAAAAAAAATCAGGGGAAAAAATATAGTCGCCATTTGACGATCCATGGTGTATAAAGAGAAATAAGAAACGACACGAAAAGAAACTTTGGGCCTTTTTGCAGATCTACTGTACAGGAGCTGTCCGCGGCAAAGTGGAAAAGAAACGTCGATACTGAAAGCTAGCAAAGGAGGCATGAAAGAAAATAAAGACAAAAACCAAAAAATTGAAAGAAGTAACGGATTATAGACTATGTCAATACTGCATACTCCTCTGATTCTACGAGACAGGGGATATCGCAAGCCGGGCCATCAGCGAAGACGAGACAATCCCTGCGAAGTACTCACAACGTTCATCCAGATTGCACCTGTGTGGCCATTAGCAGGGATGCTGGCTGGCACGATTTCTTCCAGCATATAAGAATCCTGTGATGGCTGACACCCATAGGTCCCATTCGACCCATTTGGTTGTGCAGCTGCAGCCG
>JBBPKB010000843.1:0-10674 GCA_038089035.1 Boletellus dicymbophilus
TTCACGTTCCAGTCCAGCCCCAGCTCCAAGAACTGGAACGCGGTGACCTCCTCCCCCTCCTCCTCACGTTCTCCGTACGATACCCGTTGGGAGGGCTCATCGCGTTCCCCGCAGACCCCGGAGGAGATCGTCGGACGCAGTTGGCAGTCCTCGCAGCTCCGAGGGCGCTTCTCTTCCCAGGACATGCGGCACTACTTTCAGCAGCAAGACGGGAGTTATTACGGCTCTCGGCAGGTACACACGCACCCCGAGGACTTTGAGGAGGACGGATCGGACGACGCGTTCGACAACCGGAGTTGGCGCAGCCGGGACGATTACAATGAGCGGCGCATACAGGATATGGAGGAAGTCCTGCGCAAGCGGGAGGAGGCTGCGAACAGGCGTGAAGAAGAACTGACGAAGAAAGCCGAGGAAATGAAACGCGAGGACGAAGCCAGGAAGAAGAGGGCTGAGGAGCAGAGGCATGAGGAGGAGCTGCGAAGGTTGGAGGAGGAGGCCAAGCGGAGGGAAGACGACGAGACGGTGCGCAAGGAGGAAGAGCTGCGGAGAAAGGAGCAGGAAGCCAGCCGAAAAGAGCGGGAAGCTACGAGGAAAGAGGAGGAAGCGAAGAGAAAGGAGGAGGAGGCAAGGAGAAAGGAGGAGGAAGCGAGGAGGAAGGAGGAGGAGGTGAGGAAGAAAGAGCAGGAGGCAAAGAAGAAAGAGCAGGAGGCAAAGAAGAAAGAGCAAGAGGCAAAGAAGAAAGAACAAGAGGCTCGGCTTAAGGAAGAGGAAGCTAAGCGGAAAGAGAAAGAGGCAAAGACTAGAGAGATGGAGGCAAAACGAAAAGAGGATGAGGTGAGAAGGAAAGAGCAAGAGGCGAGATCAAGAGAAATGGAGGCCAGACGGAAGGAAGAAGAAGCAAGGCGAAAGGAGGAGGAGGTCAGGATAATGGAGGAAGAGGCCATGCGCAAAGAGTTCGAGGCAAGACGGAGGCAGGAAGAGGCAGAGCGAAGGGAGGAAGAGGCACGCCGCAGGACAGAGGAGGTCAGCCTTAAAGCGGAAGAAACACGGAGGAAAGAGGAAGAGCTGCGCAGACGAGAGGAGGAACTGAGACGCAGAGAAGAAGATCTCAATCGTCGAGAGGCAGAAATGCGTCACAGGGAAGACGATAAACTGCAAGAGGAATTCCGGAGACGGGAGGAAGACATACGCCGTCAGCGAACGGAAGAGAGGAAGAAACAAGAAGTCTGGGAGACATGGCCGCAGGAGACATTTCGACCTACGCCCTCTCCTCAGACACCTAATTCTTCAGGCCCATGGCCGATTCCTACCCGTACCGAACGTAGCGCATCTAACGCAGCGAGTCCACCTGTTGATCGAGTCAGTACGAGCGCTTCCGGTCGCAGCAATCCCGTCAGTGGCTGGTCAACGGCTTCGGCCCGACCCACTACCGCCTCTACCACAAGTACCCAACCGTCGAGTACTCCGAAACCGACGGGACCAGCGACGCCGACGCCGAAGCCTCCTCCTACCAGTAACACTCCGAATCCACCCCTCACAGAAGCAGAGTTCCATCGACGACAGGCTGAGCAGGCTCAACAACGCGAAGAACAGTTTAGACGCGAGCAAGCAAGGCTAGCCATGCAGGATCACGAAAGACAGGCAAAGGCGGGCAAGACAATGTCGAAAGAGGAAACCTTGAAGTTGTTTGAGGCTCACCGGAACCAGTGGGACAAGGTACAAACGATGGGATCGTTGATATGGGAAGACTTTCCGTGGCCCATGTTCAAGCGGCCGAAAGGTCCTGACGATCTGACTTCGCCCGCGATCACCGCATACATGCTGTCGTCAGTTCATCCTCAAGACAGGGCATCGAAAGAGCGCATCAAGGACAACATTCGGAAGTGGCATCCGGATCGGTTCAACTCTCAATACCTTCCGAAGGTCAAGGAGAACGAAAGGGAGCGCGTTTCCGAAGGCGCCGGGTCGGTCGCGAGGATACTCAACGACCTCTTGCGCATGCACTCACAGGACGCATTCTGACGGAGTGAGTGTTCTCGCGAAATTTATTTTTGAGGACGGGGACTCACCCTGCTTCGACCCCAGACTCTTGTAGTTAAATGCTTAAACCACTACCACCACCACCACCACCATGCACCATGATACCCCCTCATCTGTATGCATATTTTTTCAATAAAACTCAGGACACATCAGCTACTACTACTACCCCAAACCCAATAGGAGGAAATGTTTGTACTGTACTCCGGCTCTTTCAAAGCTTTTCGTGTACGCGAGTGCAAATATATTTAGCCTCTGCGTGAATAAACTGTACTACATACGTCGATTTTTTTGTCTGGTTGGTTGAGGTTGTTGTCAAAGGCTCGTTCAAAGTCAAGTTGAGACGGCCGGAATCGAAAAGTTCGCACGTTGAAACCAAGCTGTGCGATTCCAGGGGCTTAAGTAAGCTCCGGCCTCCCCAGCTTCCGTTGACATCAAAAAGCCAACTTCTCACTGGCCACTAACTGAATACAATTTTGTCACAGGGCTAGGTAGTGGCCTACGGGTGGTTGGCGGATGGCTACCAGCTGATTACTGTGGCGGTTGTGCGGAGCAGCAGGCTCAGGCATGGCGTGGATTTAGTAAGTGGCCGATGAACCTTCTGTCAACGTTTCCGACGGGTTTCGTCTCGAGGCTTGTTTATTGATGGTTGGACATGTACAGCTTGCCACGGGTGGCTCGCAGTACGTATATCGTCCCATCCTGTACGGTCTACCCTGAGCACATCCCTATGTATTAGCCAATGAGCATGTCGAGTCGGACCAACGAATCTTATCGATTTGCAGCGTGCTCTGTTCGTCACGTTATCTCGCTGATTCAGATCCGTACTGTGCCATCCTGGTATCGCAGCCGTTTCATGCTCTCGGACTCGCCTTCGATTCAGATGGATCTTGCTTTCGCTCGTACAGCTTTCTAGCTTTTACCCAACTCAACATAGCATGGTACATCCCGTAGACGCGCCCGTTTCTGGTCGCCTTGAGGCCGTCGGGCGCACACCCTTTTCATCTTCTGTCTGCTTCCCGAATGATTTTTTTACATAAACACTGTTTTTGAATTTATTAGGGCATATTTCTATGGTATGTACAGTATATTCTCGTCACACTCCAGCTTTGCTCCAGAAATTGCCCCTCAACACGAGCCATGCGCATGGTTCGGTTGTGTCTGTCTAGCTTATGAATCTAGATTCCGCTCTTTCCTTGAGCAGAGATGCTGTAACATTTGTCATTCAGGAAGCAGGCTGCGTTATGGTGAATGACAGAGCTTTTGAGCAATGTATTTGTGGATGCTTACGTCGCCGTTTCTTCCCAGTCTACCGCCTTCGATCGTATGTGCGTATGTTCCGCCTTCTTCCGTCGGCCTCCCTCAAGCGACACTTCTGATAGCATGCAGCCTCGTGGGCCATGGAAAGTACGGCTCCACGGGCCGGGCGGGCCGACACAGCGAGAGTCCGTTATCCATAGTGCATGCAGAAACTGTGGATCCTCTTCTCTGAGGCAAGCCTACGGGTTCTCAGGAGTACCATTGGCACCATAGCCGTGACTTGCATACCGCCATCTCTGCTTTAGTGCTCGCTTCGTTGGTTGTACGCGATCGTGGCCATTTTCTGCCACTCAGCTCTCGGAATCATCTTAATGGTACCGAACTTTTTTCGGAAGAGTCCACTCGCTGTGGTCTCACAAGCATGGTGACATCACAAAGACATCTGAGCGACGCCTGCTTTTTCGTCGACGGATTGTTCGACCCAGAGCGTTGGCTGTCATCTGCCGCTGGGTTCCCGACAGCACAGCCGAACTCGCACAACACTATCTGCGTGACACATTGGTCGCATTGCCACTTTGTGTTTTTGTTTTTGTTTTTCACAGTCGTTATGCCAAGCCTTTGAAAGTTTCAGTTTTGAACGGCCTGAGGCCCTCAGAGCCTGGTGTCATATTTAACCCCTGGGGTCGAATCGATCGCGATTCGTGGGTTTTCGCACTTGTGGAACAGGAGCCTTCGGGTCACTTAAGGAACTTTCTGTCGGAGAGAAGTGAATGAATGGGAGTGCCACGGGGGGTGTTATCAGGCGGTGTACCGGTGACAGTGAGTGTTTGTACCTCTTGAACTTTTTCTCGTCGCGTTCGCACACACTGGGGGGGGGGGGGGGGGGCCGTCCATAGCGGGACGTAGGGACGGAAGTGTCAATCCATGAGAGAGAAAAGGGGGAGAAGGAGATCCCGATTTCTTCGTAAATAGTTGCGATAATATTTTTTTATTGGGTTACAGTCCTGACGCCTTTGTCGTGGCTGATGCGCTGCACTGATGAATCACTTGCCTTGGTATCTCTATCCATTTTCGTTATTTCATATTTCATACGAGCTTTGAGCAAAAATGGGATGTCATTCTCATTCGGCGTAGTCAAGGCGTAGTATTCGCTGGCAAATTAGTTTCAGGGGGGCTCTGGAAAAGTATACTTACTACGACACAGGGCTCGACTTTCTCTGGTACCAAGGAGATAGCCCCCTTTCGAACGAGTTTCGGATCAGTACCCCGATGACGGGGAGGCCTTTGCTATGGCCAAGAGAGACCTGAATCAGGACGTTCAGGACATTGAATTAGGACCTACTACGTATGTAGCGGGCTATCTGGAATTCGGTACCTATAAAAACGAACTTGCCTAACTTTATTTGGTCATGTTTCCGTCGGAGGCGCGAATGGCGCACTGTGCATGACGCATGGCGTCATCGGATTCATCGGGACCCACGACGACCCACACTACATACATTAACGTTGGACTCACAATATAGCGATTGGCGATGATCAAAAACGTCATCTTTAATGGAGAGAAACCCGAAACATCCCCGAACGCGCAACGTCAACGCGCCCCCCCCTGTACACGGCACACTACAATGTCCTACAATGCTATGTCATCCTTAAATCGAGATCACGCATCATGGAGACGAAAGGTAATCATTGCCAATATTCCCAAGTGTAGTGGTGACGATTATCAATCGATCGTCGTTTTGCTGAAGGTCTCCTCACCCTGACCTGACCTGACAGTGCGGATTCGTCCGATGACCTGGATCAAGCCCCAAGTGTAGTAGTCAGGGGCGAGCACCGATTGATCGTCGTTTTTGCTGAAGGCTTCCTTTTCTCTGACCCGACTGCGGATTCGTCCGATAAATTGGTACACTCTGAATCAAGCCCAAAAATCCCCAGATCATGGTTACTAGTTATATTTCCAGAATCAGTAGTATTAGAACTTTGTGCGTATCACTAATGCGTTGGAATATGACATTGGGATGTTCAGGGACATCGTATTTCTTGAAAACAGAGGGGGCGAAGCATGCGAACGATAACTTCCGAATCTAGAAGAAGGAAAGAGAAAGGGGCAGAGTGGTTAGAGGGGGGATTGCGGAACCTAACGACGATCTGATAATTCTCCAGCTGCAGAGCTCCATCAATTTATTAGGTCGTCGAATTTCGACTTTCCCATCTCACTTCGAATGGTGTGCGTCTACCATAAGGAAGCGCCTGTGTCTTGATTTAGAATGCGTCACAAAGGTCCTCGGGAAGTAGTAGGCTTCCTGATCGATCGACACGTTCTTGTAATCCATTTCTAGCGCACACACGCGCGACGTATTCTTGTGACACGTGGGACGAACAAGATCGTTTAAAACGCCGGATCCACTACCACGTAGCTTGAAGCATGTCCGGTAGCATCATACTACTAGCATGCGAGCGCACACTGGCAGTAGTAAGCATGGCGATACACTTCAGTCAGCTGTCGTCGCAATCGATTCCCTATCTCTTTTCGAGCCCTGGTTTCAGTTCAGTTCCATTAGAAGAAGAAAAAATTTGACATACCTTATATGCGGTGTTTCGTTTCAGTCTGTAACCTCAGGCTGGCATTGAATGACATCAAGTTGCAACCGCTCTCGCCACACATAGTTTTGAAGTTAGTCAGACTCTGTAATTTCGTACTCAGTGGGCACATACACACTGCGCACGACGTCGCATCGCCGCTGTCATGTTTAAAGTTGGAAATCATAGATGTCAATAATACTACGTGACATGTTTGTTTGAAACTGCCGTCTCGCAATACTTAGACTGGCAACCGTGGTTGTACAACAACAGTAAGTATATTATACATTATTAGTGGGCGTGCCCGCGAGGGTTCGAACAATTCCAAGGCCAACTTGAGATCATGTTGCAACCGGGGGTTACCTTATGAAGTATGGTTGAAGAGAAACAAGTTGTGGGCTCGCTGACTGAGTGTCTCGCGAATCACATTATGATGTACGTCTCACTGAGCACCCCCCTCGATCACACGATGGGAGCGCTGTGTTGATACACAATTTCGCATACTTGGTAACAGCATAAGCCCCCTCTCGCCGGGCTCCCACAAGGCATCGTACTTACTACGTAAGTTAAGTGTAAAATACTGTGTACATAAGTATTTTCATGCAACAGGACAAAATGCGTACACGGTCGCTCCCACCGCATGCGCCAACTGTCCAGATCGCTGTAACGCCACTCCCGCCTGAGCCTCGGCGCCTCCGCACGACAGCAATCCCCCACGCCCGTCGTCGATTATTATCCGCGATCAAGACTTAATTCACTTTCTTTTTACATTCTGTTACTGAAAGTCGCCCTTATTTCAAAACGTTTGACTAGTATCGTGTCACATATCGATGCCATTTCGAATTTCGAACTAAGTACCGTAGCGCACGGCATCACGACTCATGCACCGCGATATCATATACACACGACATGGGACATAGAACCCCCCCCCCCTTCCCCGGTAGTTAGCCAGACGGCATCACCGACTAACTACACATAGTTGACTTGTCAAACTTGAAGCCTGAAGCTTGACCTCCGACCGGCCCTCGCCGAGGAAATCCAAGGAATGTTCTTTTTCGAAACGTCCGTCTTCTCTTTTCTTGTTTGACTTTGTCGTCTAGTACTAATGGACGAACTGTGACGGACTGCTGTCATTAACACCGCCGCGGATCACCGGTGTCGCCGTTCCTTCTCCCGAAATGTTTCGCAGACAAACGGTGTTGGATTCGTCATAGCCGAAAGCGAGTCTTATTCCCCGGGGGCCCACCAAAGCCGAAGGCAAGCCGCGGCCCCTGCCGCTTGCCTAAGTAGGCAATTTAGCAACTTAGCAAAGCAAGATGTAGGTGGAGTGAGTACTACATTACTCGTAATCCAAACGAATGTTCAAACTCCACGCCGACCCTGGCGGACTGGGTCGGGGCTCCCCCAGGTTCAGGTCGGGTGCCACCCAATCAAGTCGTCAAGTTTTGTTCTGTGTACACGACACTCTCAGACCGCGTAATTAGGTACATAGTAAGGTCTGAGTCCCGCACTGCGGTCTACGCACACGGACACAACACGGACACGTAATACACGGACATACCCGCATAGTACGTACGACGTCCTCGGAGACCTACGACGAGCCCCTAGTAAGGCAGAGTTGGACCGAGCCTTGGAGCTTGGTGTTCAGTGGAGGCCGAGAACTTGATGACGAGACGGTCCCCCGCACTAACGTAGCAGATTTCTTCTGCTTGGAGGGCTTGTTTCTTTTGTCCCCCGCTGTAAACGCCGGGCGCGGCCGCGCGGGAGAAAGACCTCGACCAATCAGGGCCTGAGTCAAAGGAGTCGGACCGAGGCGGGGTCCTACAACTTAACAATGAACGTAGCTGCGGGCCTGCGCCGCTGACAGCTTGAGCACACACGTTCAATCTGTGACTTTGTGTGTCTGCAGTGCCCGCCAAGTTACTCATCCCGCGTTTTATGGTATACAACGCACTCTTTTTTTTTTTGTGCTGTCATAAAAAAAGAGGATCAGTTACCGGTGCCTAAAGTAGTCAATGACCAGTGCTAGTGAAGGGCCATACTTGGTATCAATATGTACGACTGTGGACGCACTGCGTCCCCCCTGTTGACGAAGATGTGTGAGACAGTGGGTCCATAGTATTGATGCGTGACGCCAGTGATGGTGGTGGCCCAGGGCGTTCATGGAAGCGACATCCGACAGGGGAAAGCCCACAATAACGTAGCTTAACTACCAGTATTATATGGGTGTACACATGGACCGCATGGCGAGTATGTACATATTTCATGTAGTATGCGGTTGAAGACGGCATTTCATTGAAGAAGGGACGCTCGACCTGAACAAGAGGCGCGGCAGAGGAGACGCACCGAGCGCTTCCGATAGCTCGGGCCCTCGAAGAATGGAGAAAGTAGTGTAAGAGTATGCAGTGCATAATAATAAACACTTAAAGTTTGACGACTGAATGGATCTCCGAACGAGCGCATATGGCATCATAATGCTGAGCAATATCTACTTTTTTTCTCTCTCTCTCTTCCCCTTCGATTTCTCTCGATTACAATGAACCTGGTTGGTGGCTAGTACATACTTGTTCAGAATGAGAACCGAGGAACGGGTACTTTTTGTTTCGTTGCATTTCCCGCAAATTTTTTTTTTTTGGTTTGCCAAGCGCTCGATCAAATATGAGAAATCTGAAAGGTGCATACATGCGAACGTATTCGCAGAGCGTCCCGCGATGGATTTATGCACGCAAACCACGAGGTCGGCGCGAAGAAAAAGTCCTCGCTGACGCGATTTGCCCTCATGATGCAAGTCGATTGTCAGCACGAATAGCACATGATTTCGTTTCAAGCAGCAGTCGCTCAGAGATACTTGTCGTATACATAAGTAAATCGCCGAGCCCCGACGGGTGTCGTTGGGGGCACGCCATATGGAGCACTTGCGACGTCAATACATACCCAGTTGACATTGGCGAAACAGATGTACCGCGCGCGTCGCGGGGCTGATAAAAACCCCGGTTTTGGATTTAAAAAATGATCGGTGGTCCCTCAGTCCATCAATGTGCTGTGTACACTTTTTCAAAACGACATCACATATTCGATCCATAACTGCATCGAGCAAATCGTAATAGGCATGAACCGAGGTTGCGGTGGGGAAGAAGAAAGAAAAGAAAAGAAAAGAAAAGAAAAGAAAAGAGGGTTCTTGCGTCGTACATGCAATGATGGCGACTAGAAACTAGGTTTACGCCCAATTAGCGGCAAGGGCAAAAAAAAAAAAGCCCGCACGAGGGTTCCGCCATATCCTCCGCTTTTCTTTTCTTTTTTTCACCCTTCGACTCAGATATGATTTTGAATTTCTGATCCCCGGGATCGGCGATTTTGTTTGGTCTAGCTCAACGATAACGCGCGGTCCGGGGTTGTTAAACGATCGGTCGAATTTCTGGTATGTACATATAGACGGCGTAGTGAAATCACACGGGTAGATCTTGAGAGAGCGACCGACGGGATATGACCTGAAGGAGAAAACGAATGATTGCGAGGAATGTCAATGATCCATTCCACCTTGTATGCAAGTATATTGATAAACGCGGGTGCTGCGGACTGCGCCAAGTTATATGAAGAGCGGCTCGGAGCGCATTGCCTCGAGATAAAGATTAGACAGCGGAAAGAAGAAAAAAAAAAGCGAAATCCCGCGAACCGCCGTCGGGAATCTCCGTCAACCGTGTAGTGTCCAATGCATTCAACCAACCGCCACCGAACGTCGTTCCACGACGACAACCGAACGATAAGCCTCTTTCATCGCAGCCCCGAATACTTCGTTCTTGTGAACCGTTACCGAAGAACCCTCCCGCCGAGAACAGCGGGATAGGTTCACCCTCGAACGTTCGAAACTATCGTCGACCTCGACCCTCAAATCAAGCCACGTCGTCCGTCCCGTCAGTATGTTACGTCTCACCGGCCCCACTGTCGTCCCGCTTCCCTCGAACGAGCCTTTTTTCTTTCTTTTTTCGGCACTTGTAGGACGTGTAGGACGGGAATTCGGTTAGAGCGCAAAAAAAGGACGCTAGTAGTGGGTATGTACGAATCGATCCGCGGGGGGTGGGGGTCGTTGCTACGTTCTACCCCCCCCAAAACCCGACCATCGCGGCCACGGATGCGCCCGGGTTCAAGTCCACCGGTCCTACGCACACTTCTTCTTACAGCTTAAAGTTACTAGTACTCGCGCGCTGGTTGGTTGGGGCCTAGTTTGGATGTGGAGTGCGTTTGTGGCCGGCCCCTGGGGTCATGATACGGGTTTCAGCGACCACGGTTATAGTACGGAACACTGCGCCGTCCGAGGATAGCGGATTTCCCGGCAGACTTGTGGGTTTTTTTTTCTTTCTTTCCTTTTGGAAGGTATAGCTTCTTGCCTCACGGTGTCCGTGGCCAGCCCTTCTTCCACTTTACCGACGAGCACGCAATCAACAAATGCATTTTGGGAGACAGCTCGCCCCGCCAGACTGTGGGTGGGGCTTGTGCGCGTCGGGAGTGAGCGCATCAGAAGGCACACATCAGGCCTCCCATATTGATAGTGTCGTCGATGAGGCGCGTTTCGGAAATGGGCACCCCCTTCAGGATAGGATGTGCTGTATTCATGTATGCGCATATAAGTATAAAGGTTGGACAATAACGATCGCGCGGGCTTGTCAATGGGACGGGCAAACGGTAATTATTTTCAGGGACGGTACGGGGACGGACCGAGGGCGGCCACAAGACGTTGTATACACACATTCCAAGCCTGATGCGGAGGCCATGTGCCCACGGATTGCTCAAGGTGCCAAG
>JBBPKB010000844.1:0-10665 GCA_038089035.1 Boletellus dicymbophilus
GACGCTGAAGAGACCCGGCTCTGGTTCTTCTTCTCCAATAATCTCCTTTTCTTTGGCCTTTGGGCGGAGCTGCCCCCATCGAGACGACGCTTATGTCCGGCCATTATAAATACGAAGAGAAGGGAAAGTACTGTAAAGCCTTTTCCTAATCCGGAAAATGTTCCTTGAGCTGTAACCATCAAGTTGCCACAACTTCAGGATGGGTATGTCCTGGTGTCAACTGCCACGACAGCTGCTGACTACCCTCCCTTTTAGATTATCAGGTTCGACTATACCTTCCAACACGCCTATACGTTGTTCACCTTTCGTGTAGAATCGCGTAGGCTCCAAGTTTGGTGGCGGAGGTGTCGCAGGCGCATCGGAAACCAACGTCGACAGAAGGGAACGCCTTAGAAAGCTCGCGTTGGAAACCATTGACCTTGCCAAGGTATGTTGTCTCTTTCTTCTTTATTACTCGCGGCTCCAATTTCTCGTAGGATCCTTATATTCTACGCAACCATCTCGGATCTCTCGAATGTCGACTATGTTTGACGCTCCACACGAATGAAGGATCATATCTCGCCCACACTCAAGGAAAAAAACATCAAACAAACCTCGCCAGACGAGCTGCCCGTGATGCGAAGGAGACGCAGTTGATGGTGGCCCCTGCTCAATCCAACGTACAGCGAAAAGTCTTCCTGAAAATTGGCCGTCCGGGTTACCGAGTGACGAAAGTTCGCGACAAGGATACCGGAAAGGAAGGTATGATGGTCCAAGTACATCTTCCTCAGATCAAACCAGGTGTCATCCCCCGACGGCGGTTCATGAGTGCCTGGGAACAAAAACGGGAACCACCGAACAAGGCATACCAGTATTTGATTGTGCGTACTTTTGCTAACAGAATTTAAGTTCAGGATATCTGATGCCAGGAAAAGGTTGCTGCTGAACCATACGAAACAATTGCTTTTCGCATCCCGGCGAGAGAGATAGAGGATGAATTCGATGATGCCGGATATTGGAATTGGTCGCATTGGGATCCAGATACAAAGCAGTACACTTTCCAGTTCATGTTCCGCATGTCTTACTGATTTTCGAAATGATTCGATGCTTATGTGCATCCTCTCTTTTGGCCTGCACTGGTTTAAATGGCAATCCTGACAGGAATGTTGACGAGTTTTTTTTCCTGTCTTTGCCCTTCGATGAGAAGTTGTGCCCATCCACCTTTCTTTCGACACGTGTGCACAAGCCGCAGAAGAGGACAATAAGCATGCATAGTGAGACGACGCAGTCAATGACAACGGAAAAGGCGATATTCAAAGCAAACAGTAAATGAGTAGTACAATGGGGCAAATACGAACATGTCGCAGATTAAATATGACATCACCCCACCGACGAACATCTGCTATCAAGTAAACGGACTCGATGCGAGACCTTTCTAGTGTAGTAAGTACGTGCTCGAGCCAAAATAGACCCTCGCATAGTCGCGGAGGTCATCACTGCCCCCCTAACATCCCAGGCCCAGGGAAAACTGATAGGAATCAAGTCCGCTCTGGAGGTATACCGACGCGAGAGACATTAGATATATTCTATTGGTGCGCGCGGCTGTAATTATTTAGTAAAGTCTGTCCGAGCCCGGAGCAGTACCAATCTGCATCAGCGCCCAGCGCTGTTCGAGTATGTATGCGGTGGTTAGAATTACAGATTTGTGGAAGTTACACATAAAGCTAGTGACAAAAGGATGGAAAACTTGGTAAGCCTAACACTTTCTGCTCAGGAAAAAAGAAAATACCTGTATGGTATTTAAGGGCGACGAAATTCAGCTATCATTCTTCCGTTTACTCAGCCTTCGCCGTCGCGTCTTTTGTTTGATTCCCTCGGACTCGTTCGCCGTTTGTGTTGAGGTACTCCCCATTATCTGTTCAGCATCATCCTGGAGTATCGATACGTGAGGCAGTATTAGCGTTTTTCGGGACAAGGCGGACGACCTCTTCTGTGGGGGTCTTGCACTTTGTGCGTACATAGCAGACTGTTCTTCGAAACCCACACTTTCAAGAGCACGATCATCCGGATATTCGTGCCAAATCACAGATTCTCCTAGAGGGAAATTGTACCGGGGCTCTGGAACCTGAGGCTGGAGTGGGGCCGGCATCACAAGATGTCTTGGAAGGTGGAGTACCCATGGAGGTTCTAAGGTGTCATTATGTAAACTGGAAGATGATTGTGGGATCGTAGTATTAATAGTATGGGAATTGTCCAGCGAATCCCCACTTTTACGTCGGGGATGATGGGTGTCTGTTGTCTGTGACGTGGGTTTGGAGGGAGGCGGTGAAGAATCTGAGATATGCAACCGAGATTCGAATCGGGGCGGGGGAAAGGCGGGCATGGGATCATAGGGTGCGGCATCGCGACCATGGTAGAGTGGGCGGGCGTCGGGTAAGTCGGGCGTGTTATCCACAAGATAACGTTGCAAAGGAGCACGCGGGAACGATGATGGTTTGTTAAAGGGATCTTCCAGTGGATGCACCCGGTGGTTTGGAAGCGAATGGGTTCGAACGTGGTCAGGTTGGGGACGGATTGCAAGCGCGTTCGACTGGCGAGTAGGGTGACTAGGAACAAGGGGCGGAGTTGAAGCATGAGAAGCATAGACGGTATTATGTTGAAGTATCTGGCCTGGTTCAAGGTGCAATGCGAATCCCTGATCGCTATGGGCAGGTGGCGCCTGTAAAAGAGACTGTACGCGCCGGCCTGAGCAAGGGCCAACGTCACGACAGATTGAGCGACTTACTTTGTGTTGTACAAGATACAAGGAGTGAGGGTTGAACTTGATGGGTAGAGTGGGATGAGGGGATGGACAGGTGCGAGCAGGCAGTTGACACACCTCGGGCTTTGGGGGACGGATGCTGCGAGGGGCAGGATTGCCATGAATGTGGTTCGTGCTGATTGCTTCGTAAGGCCCGTCGTGATGGTAGCTGCCTCCGAATGGGTCAGTCTCGTCCAACTCGTCGATGCGATCGAGATTGTGGCGGCTTGTGAGGCGACGGACGAGGGTTTTCATGGCTGGTTTGCGGGGGATGTTGATCGTTTTGCTGCTGAGTAATGCAGCCCGTTTCAGGGGAGGGGGGCACTGGCGAGGAGTGCGGGTGGACGGATGTGGGACATCGGAAGATAGAACGGGCGGCTTTGAAGGGGGCTGTTTGAAGGAGGCGGCGCTGGCGAGCGGGAAGTGGGGGTGGGTGCGGGGGTCGGCCGAGAAGGCGGGATCGCTGAGCAGGGCGCGGGAGAGCGGCAGCTTGAGCTCGGTGAAGACAGCCCAGGTCATCGGGTGGAGGTGAGCAGAACGGTGTATGTACGTTATTTATTGTTCTCCTCCTCCTTCCCCTCGTTCATGTCTCATCTCGACCTCGTCCGCGCAGAGATCAAGTCCTGGGAACGCGACTTTGCCTCCATTCACGGCAGAGACCCGTCCGTGCAGGACATCAGAGACCATCCACCCATCGGTGTGTAGCGTCTTCTCTTTCTGTCCCCAGCTCACCTGCACCCCGTCCAGCCGAGAAATACAAGCTCTACAAGAGACTCTCAAAGGCTGCGGCCACCCTACTAAGGCCCTCCAGAGCTGACCCCGTCCTCCCCCTCCCTCGCTTCAACCCCTTCTCGCCCACCAAGAAATCCGCATCCCATTCAAACCCTTTCGCGACTCCCTCCAAGAACAACCTCAATTCACGCCCGCGCACGTTCACTCCTTCTCCAGAGCCTCCCCATGTATCCACATCCGCCGTCTCTCGGGCGCGCAAGCGTTTGCGTGGCGAACCCGTCTCGCCTTCTCCGAGTAAACCAAAGCGCCAGCGCGTCCCCTCAAGGGCCCTTCCACCCTTCTCCAAGTCCGAGCCACACTCCCCGAATAGCGAGCACGAAACTGACAAAGAACTGCCGATGTGCAACTTTACCTCGTCTTTTGTCGCCGATTCCCCCATAAAGGCACCCCCGGGCGGCAAGTCGTTCAAACTATTGTTCGATGATTCTCTTCCTGCCCTTCCCATACCAAAGGATCACGCCGCTTCATCTGCTGTTTGGCTCGATTCTCCCGATGCAGGTTTTTTGCGCCCTTCTGCTGGCCCTCCGCCTTCCCACAAGCGTCATCGCGACCTCGCGTCGAAAGGCATTGTCTCCGGGCAGGTATCTCGAGCCAGTCACCCTCAGAGCAATCTACCCCCCATGAATCATCACTTACCTGCATCATCGCACAAGCCCATTTTCACAGTAGCTTCCCTCGTGACCCAGTCTCGCTCCTCAATGAAGCGTACTCTGGACAGCGGCGATCCCGTGCATGACCATACAGAACTTGGCACCTCATCGCAGTCACAATATCTTTTGATCCCGCCATCTCCGCCTCCCCAAGAGTCCATCAGCTGGGATACTATCAAGGGAAAGGTGACTGCCGGTGGGCGAAAAAAGTTAAAAATCGAGAGTGAGGAGTGCGACGAAGGAGTGGACTCCTCGGACGAGATCGCACTCAAGGTTGTTAGCTTAGGCCAACACAAGCGCTTCCGCCGACACGCAGATGACCTCGATTGGGATCCTTTATTATATCTTGGAACCCGCAACCACGATCCAGCAGCCATGCATCAGATTGATGCAAATCATCATGCGCCGGGCACGTTCAGCATAGACTTGCCTGATAAATTCCGCCGCGTGCTCGCCATTTCACCATCGCGAAGCGGGAGTAACGCGGAGGAACGTGTCGTTCGTGCGCTGTTATATGGTGATCGCGTCGGACACTATAATCCTTCCAAAGGGGGGGACATATGGAGTGCTGGCGAGACCGATGATGCCACGAACGGGGACGTGGAGACCGGGGATGAGTGGGAGGGTGAACCTGTTCCCTGGGAAGTTGGGGAGTTGTAATCGTGCATTGTATGTGGTTACGGTGCTAGACTGGCTTCCACTTTGCAGTGCCTTCATATCAATCTTTTACGCCGTTTTTCACGCCGCGAAATGCAAGATTTAGCAGGCGATGCGTGCCTTCCACGTGTCTGCCAATGTCGAACTGCAGCGGGTCGGTTTCACCACACCGCTCGTGGATGCCTGGGTGAGTGGACGTGAGAGGTATGCACCACTGACTGTCGTCGCACACCAGTACAATATGTGTTTCGCTTGTTCAGCTGCATACTTTGGGCCATGCACCTTACACATGTGGTCGGACTTCAGCAGGAAGCGTGGCTCGCCTGTTCATTTGCTTCATTCCCCACGTCATTGGTCGTCCTGTCCAGCCTGCATCCGCAAGTCAGTGACGGGAGCCGCTTGGAAAAGTGCATGGCGTGAACGCAGTGAAGGGTAGGTTCAGCTATTTAACCTGCTGGCCCAAGCCCCCAACTCCTCGTTCTTCGACTCCTTAACCGTCATATCCTTCGACCGCAGCGACCTTGAGAGCAATCTTAGCCTGCAATCGTCTTATTTCTGCCACTCCGTTTGCGACCAATCATGCTCCAAGCTTTATTCCGCGACCCAGATGCTGCGAAGAAACTCTTCGATACCATCATCGAATCACCTAATGGACGTCGTTCTGTGTCTCGATTAGCACGCACATGCAAGGCAATGTGCGAACCCGCTTTGAATGTCCTCTGGAGAGAGCTCGACTCCCTTCTGCCGCTCATCTCATTGTTCCCTAACAACATAATGAAGAAAGCACGCCGCCCTGGCCTCGGTTTGGTCGGTCTTTCCATGAGTCCTCTGCGCATTACTGACAGGCCACAACACAGGCCAAAGCGCCAACCGCCGAGGATTGGGATAGAGTCCTCGCATACGGCGAACGTGTCCGCCGCGTTGCATACATTGAGTCGTCCCCCAGTGTCTCACCTTCCGTCTTCGCGATCATTGCGGAAAATCGCCCTGTACCCTACATCCTGCCCCACTTACAGACACTCATATGGAGGGTAGACACTGCGGTCGGTCTAGAACGTTCTATACTTTTCCTCAACCCCGAGCTGCAGAGCTTGATTTTGGAAGTCGGCGCCAGGATCCCGCAGCTCAGCGCCTATCTCGCAAATGTTTGCAGCCGGACGCAGCTCACCGCCTTCTCACTCACTTCCCCTACCAGCCTTCCCGAAACATTCACAGACCTCGTACGCTCGCAAAACACCCTTGAGAGGCTCGCTTTAGTTGCACCTGGTGCTTTGTCATCACAAGTTGGACAATGGGCCGCTTCTTTGCCCGCTCTCCACACTCTCGAACTGGATCTCACAGGAAGGTCGATCATCGCTGTAGAAGGTTTCTTCGATGACATCGTTTCCTCGGGCGCGGCGACGCCCAGCGATGCATCATCCGACAGTGGAGTTTTCTCTGGCGACGAGATAGATTTTACGGAAATTAAGAAGTCGTCGCTTCGCCTTACAGGCGACTTGCACTCAGGCGGCGTGTTCGCGGATCTACGGAATCTTCAGTTGACTGGAGAAGTTGCGAACATTGCCGTGTTCTTGAAGCACATTACAAGCGAGCTCACTAACCTTGACCTCGTCATTGAAGATCCTCCCGACATGGCCGACTGGCAAGACCTCTCGGTCTTGATATGTGAGCGATTCAGCAGGACACTCCTTTCGTTGCGGATTGGCGCAACCGGTGCGTCCCGGTTCACGGAACTTGTTCGAGCAACGTCTCGTGCAGCTGCGGATCAACCCTCCCGTCACCTCCCACTCCAATATCTCACCTCTCTTCCTTCCCTCGTGCGCCTCGAGATAGATCTTCCAGAGTCGACTCTCTTCTTCAACGAAGACTTGCGTTACGTCGCCAAGGCATGCCCCAACGTGGAGACCCTTCGTCTATGTCCCATGGCCCGATTTTCGGGTCCATCGGGCCCTAATCTTACTTTGGAAGGTGTTGCGACCCTCACGCAAAACTGTAAACGATTGCAGTATCTTGCACTCGTACTTGATGCTCACCCGGGGTCCGCGGAGACGCTGTGCTCCCTCGAGGTTTCCTCGAGGTCGCTTCTTCGTCTGCACGTGGGTCATTCCGTTGTCAATGACCCTCTTCACACCACTATTCTTCTCAGTCACCTTGCGCCATATCTCGAGTCGTTGAAGTGGTTCCACGAGAAGAACCGTCCCGGTTATGTGGAAGCCAATGCTCAGGGGTGGCAGAAAGTATCGGACTGGATGCCGCACTTGCAGGGCGTGCGCCTTATGGAAAGAGCCAAGGCTCTTGGACGAGAGGCAGGAAAGTACACGGTGGAGAAAAGCATCGATGCCACGATCAAAAAGACGTACGTTAACAAGTTTGCCCACGTTAGGCCGAAGACCGCAGAACATGGAATTCAGTCGGCACCGTCCCTCGTAGATCGCATGGTTCAGATCAAACCTGATCTACTTTCTGTCTTCGTAGATGCGACGCCGACGTGTGTCGAGACAGCGGTCGATGCGACACCAGAGGTTGCGCACCAGTGTGTCGGTGTGGGGCCTGTGATGGCCGAGACGGTAGTCGACGCTACAACGCCTCCGGATTCCATGGAAACATCTTTCGACGATACCACACACCTCTTCCAAAAATATGGCGACCTCCATGCAATCCCTTCAGTGCTCCCGACTCTTTTCACCGGGTTGTTCGCCCTCGCATGCCGTGTTTTCCTTACATATCCTCTCGCACTTCCTAAGCATATGCTCGACAAATCACTTTCTATGCTCTATGTTACTTCAAAAAAGAATGGCGATGAGCCATCAAACGAAAAATATGAGCTCCAAGGAAATCCATGGAGCTCCACTCCATCGGCGAGTGAGCTCTTGGATCATGATATCCCTCCTGTTTGTCTATGAATCTCCTTCTGCGGCGGACATTTTTACTCATATAGTATACGGGTGCTGGCGCTTGTTGTAGGGTTATTATCACGAATACTATTCTAGCGCACGTTGGAATGGAAGGGACACGACTGAACAGCTTATCCGTACTATTACTAGCACTGCTGAGTCGGGAGATGAACAAACAACGCCAAATATCTTTGCGACGCGTCATTACACGCCGAATGTCGACCAACCGTATTCGCGCTCACACTATCATCTGGCAATGGCGGAAGTAAAGAAACAGGAAAGAGACTTTACTCCAGAGGTAGATGCATTGCTCCCAGAAACACAATCGCTCTCTGAGGTGTGCATTCCGGTTCTGCGCCTGCATTGGCGACTGATCTGCCACCAGTCTGGCAGGCTTTCAGAGGCCCTCGATAAGCTCCTTGTTCTGGAAAAGCAGAGCAGAAACGTGCGTTTTTGAGTGCCCTGTAATCTACTTGTCTCACTCGCAGATGAGACAGGCTTCTGATCTGCCTTCAACCACGCGTCTCGCCAAAGCCGCACTAGACCAGTGTTATAAAGCGCGCGACTATGTCCAGCTCAACGCTACCATCAATGTATTAAGTAAGAAGCACGGACAGTTCAAGGGTGTCGTGCAGGCCATGGTAGAGCAGGCGATAGCGTGGCTGGCCGAAATTAGACAGCGAGAAGGTGATGCAAAGTGGCTGGAACTAGTCGAGACCCTGCGATCGGTCACCGAAGGAAAGGTATGTCGGACGAATGGGCTCTTCTAGCTACCTGTTCCAATGACGTTATTAGATTTTCCTCGAGACTCCTCGTGCTCGTGTGACTCTCCTGCTCTCACACTACCATGAAAACCCATCGAAATTGCCATCCGAAAAGGCGCCTGCCACCAAGGAATCCCTGCAAACAGCATCCGATCTACTTTCTGACCTCCAAGTCGAAACATATTCGTCGATGGAACGGAGAGAGAAGACCGAATTCATTTTGGAACAAATGCGACTGTTGATCGCTCTTGCACGCCTAAAGGATACCGAAGTTTCAGGAAAGGGAAAAAAAGAAGAGAAGAATGTTGTTGGAGGGGGCGAACCTGAGTGGGTGAAGGCGAGAGTTGGTGGTCGCAAGGTCAACGAAACATTCCTCAAAGCGAAGGAGAATGAGGTTCGTTGGATGATTTCGTTCCGCAGGGACTTCCGGACCGTTCATCGATGCCGGTTAACCAGGACCTCAAACTCAAGTTTTATGATTTGATGATTCAACAAGCGTTACATCAATCAGCGTACCTGGAAGTCGCGAAGCACTACGAGAAAGTGTGGGACACACCATCAATAAGAGACGACGAAAGTAAAAATCGTGCAGTGAGTTCCTCGTACTTGGAACCTGTAGCTATTTAATCAAGAAAGCATAGGCACTCGAGCACATTGTTTATTACGTCGTTCTTGCTCCCCATAACAATGAACAGTCGGACATGTTACACCATTTGTTCGTGAACCCTGCCCTGGAGAAGCTCGAGTTGCACTAGTAAGTGGTTTTACGGTAATATCTGGGTGTTGCTGAACCTTCCCGCAGTAACCTCGTCAAGTCTTTTGTAACGCGGGAACTGATGCGGTGGCCAGGGATCGAGTCGATTTATGGTGATTTCCTGCGCACAACACCCGTATTCTCCAATGCAACGCAATGGGAAGATCTCCACACCCGTGTAATTGAACACGTGAGCATTAACTCGCAAGCGTAACACACTCGAGTTGTTGATAATGCTCCAGAACATCCGTGTCGTTTCTCAGTATTATACCCGAATTAGGCTGTCCCGATTAACGACTCTCCTTGATCTTACAGCACAACAAACAGAGGAGATACTTGCGCGTCTGGTTGTTTCTAAAACCATCTGGGCACGAATAGACCGACCAGCCAGCGTCGTGAATTTCACACCTAGGCGGAGCGCAGAAGATGTAATGAATGATTGGAGCTCGGATATGCAGAGGCTACTAGGCCTCGCGGAGAAGACGTGGATGGGGATGAACGCAGCCTTGGCTGCACAGTCACGCGTCAAATCATAGTTGTGTTGCTAGTGCATGCATACACTTGAGTTGAAAATATAAGGGGGGATAAAATGGCTATCGACTTCCAAAGAGCTGTTCCTCTGACAGGTTCGAGGGTGGTTTGATCTCGTCGTCCACAAGGTGTGATGGCCGCACACCATCTTTTTGGCGGTTGACATATTCCTGACCTCGACTCCAAGTATTGCCCATGCCGCTATCGATGTTAAGGATTGCACGCCAACGCTTGCGAGCACGGAGAGTACTCTCATCGAGGGCCTTCTTGCGCTCAACGGAGTTGTAGACCGCATCTTCTTTCTCGAAGGTGCGGTCAATTTCTGACGAGAACACGGTACCATACGACTCGGCTTCCATGCGGGCGAACGCGTTTGCGATGTCGTACTCGGCACGTAGGGCACGGAATTCTGCGACTGCGCGGGTGTAGGCCACAGTAAGTGACAGTTTATGGTACCTATGAAGGTTAGCAGCAAAAAGAACTGCGCTAAGGGCCAAGATGAGTGAAATGTACAAAAGCGTCAAAAACATTGCTCACTCTTCCGCGGCTGGGTTCTTGGTCCGCTGGCTCAATCTCGACCAGTCCTCGCCTCTGACAGGGTGCTCTGGCTCGATCGCTAGACCCTCTACAATAGACACTGGCCTGAATGCCTCAAATGGATGGTCTCGGAAGAACTGGAGTCGAAGCCTGTCCTCCAAATATTTGATGGTCAAGGGTTGCATCTTAGGAGGTCGGAGACTCGAGACGGTTGGCTTGGAGGGATTTTCGGCCTCAATGGCCTGGAAGGGAGGGGCGCGGGACGGGAGGGGGAGGGGGGGATACTGCAGGACAGCCTGGTACCACA
>JBBPKB010000845.1:0-10658 GCA_038089035.1 Boletellus dicymbophilus
CAAGTGAACTGGAGTGCATGCAACATCTTCATACCAGTGCAATGGCAAGTTGCAACTGATCCAATGAGTGAATAGATATGATCAATACTACCATGCCTTTGAGGCAACTTTTGCCCATGATCCTTGTATCCAACTTTACTTCAACCCCAGCAACAATGATATAGGGTAGGTCCCAGTCATTCTTGGGGACTGATCTAGGTTCAAATTATGTTCACAGGCTTGGTGATTCTCCAAGGATGTGTATCAATTCTTTGAGAAACATTTCAGGCCTCCTAACCAAGTCATCCATATTTCTGGTCATCAGTTCATCTTGCTCAATGTGCCAGGACTCATGGAAGAAGACTATCACCATCATACATGTGGTCTAACCTATAACCACTGGAATCCAATTCCTAGAGGACTGATCAAGTTTGTAGAATCAATCTCTCAGCAAGAGGACAGTCACTCTGTGAGCTTCAAAATTCTGCTCAGTTGTATATCCCTCTCCTGGCCATCAAGCAAGTCTTGTGGGTCTTTGTGCAAAAAAGGGTTAATATGCACTAGGGCAGAACCTGGGTACCAGACCATGCTAGACAAACAGACAACCAAGTTTTTGTTAAGAATGTTATGACTGTCAATTGTATTCAGATGAGCCTTTATCCATTTTGAGTTTCAAAATACCAATGATATAAGTAGTGGTGACAATCCTGACTACTGTGAGATTACTCATGTAGCCCCTGATTCCAATCTGCAACCTGATATAGTTCATGAGGTCACCATCAAATTATTTTCTCCAAGTCAACACATTTGCTGGCCAGGTTTCCAACACCTCTCCCTAATTCCTCCTCCCTTGTCACCTACTAGACTCACTTTTGTGGATGCTCTGTGTCATTTACCTGACACAGATCATATTTTCCATACAATTTATGTTCCTTGCTTTATATTGACTATAGTCATACTGCTTTACATGATGATACAGTCTCTTGCCCATGATCATATCTTTGATGCATTATGGTCAATCATCACCTCCTGAGCCAGAATCAGCTATATGGTCTTGGACCCCACTCAAGTCTAGAATCCTGACAAGTCCTGTAGCTGGAATCCCAGCTTCCACATGAGTCTCCACCTCCAAATCAGTTCCATCTTATCATGCTTCCCTGTCACTACCCTGCAAGGATCTCCACTACTCAGTCTGATTATGCTCTTCCTGTATGGAGATGAAGGTGACATAGAAGAACACATTGGCCTATCATCTCATTACAGTAGCCTTCAATGGGTCCTACACCTTGGATGGTAAGTTGTTGAGCATGGCCATGATGATAATGACAATGTCTTAGGAGAGTGTAACACAATCCACAACTGTCCACATCTTCACTCCCACCTTCATCTCTATTGTCATCATCAAAATTCACT
Organism: Boletellus dicymbophilus; assembly: GCA_038089035.1. Taxonomy (NCBI): domain Eukaryota; kingdom Fungi; phylum Basidiomycota; class Agaricomycetes; order Boletales; family Boletaceae; genus Boletellus; species Boletellus dicymbophilus. Next base: position 1,393 of record JBBPKB010000845.1, read on the forward strand.
TGCACCCCACAGTGCCTGTACCATATTCTCTCCCACTACTGCTATCATCACAGCACATATGTGCAGTACAATGGTCATTTTCATAGACATTTGTATTCCAAGACTGATGGAGGTGGATGACAATAGGCATGCTGGATTGGAAGGCATGGTGTAACTGGTTGAGCCTGTCTTATGGTTAGATGGGTCACCACTATCATCATCTTTATCAATGATGGCAGCATGGATGAAGGGGGCTTGCATGGCAGTTGATGAGCAATTGTGTGGGTATAGCATTGCTTACAGTTTGTGTGTGGGCCATGATTGGGTGGTTGACTTTCTGACTATAGGAAAAATGAGCCTCTTGCTTGGAGTATATGCATTGTTGAGGGGGCATACCCATGTATACAATGGAATCCTTTTATTGGAAATTACAGGCGAAAAGACTTCTGCTTATCTTTTACCTACAGTTTGATGTTTCAAAGGATAGACTGGCACTATGAAAAGGCCTTGGAAGAAATAAACTTTTGAAAGAGTGTTTCACTAGGTTCCTTCAGCTTGCAAAAATCATTGAACCAGCCTTGGTATGCCATATTGGCATGACTATCAGCAACTGTCAAAGCCTATCTCCATCAAGGTTGTAGTAATTACCTTTTTACATAAGAAAAAGAAAGAAAATACAGTCTTGGTATAACTATTCACTACCAATGAAACAGACTCTTTTTTTTGAAAGCCAACACTTCCTGGATCTCATCAAAAGCATCACTGAGACAAAGGTGACTATTGTTAGGGATCTCTTGGAATATGTTAATACAATATTGACTCTTGGTGCAGCACCTGTTGTGGGGCAACTTCACTACATGGAACCAACTGATATGATACAACCAATGAAATCATTCATTGGCTGAAATCAAACAAGAACTTCTTTTTTTGGAGAGTGCAGTGATCATTGAAAAATTGTTTGTCAAGTGAGACACACTAAGCAACATGAGGAAGGTTGACTTTTTGTACATCTAGTCTAGTGATGCTAAAATAACTTATCTGCAGGCATCTTGGCAATTGTGCAGCAAGGGTGTGGAACCAATCAACAAACCATGTGTGTGGTTCAATCAATTAACACTGAATCTACAGCCAAACAGGACAGCCAGTGACACATGTTCAGATTTTTGTTCAAACTGGCCCATACACTACATCACTACACACATGGAATGTGACAGCAGACAAGCAATCCTACACCCTTCAGAAAATGATCTGAGTGAATTCTTGATACAACACTTGAGTAGTCAGTCATGTTGGCACATGGTGCAGGGGGATTGTCACACTCTGGTCATGCAAAGACAGCACATATATAACACCCTCTATACACAGCTCCTGCAGTAAAAGTTCTGTGTTATTAAAGCAGAAACAATGAATATGTCAGATCATTCTGAACACTAAGAATGGGTGTGTGTGTGCCAAATTCCTTCTTTGCAAAGCCAATGGGCAACACAGATATCATGGATGAGAACCAGGAACTTGTATTGGAAGTTGCCAATAATTGTTACTGGTCATGCAGAGGTCTCAACAGAGAAAGAACCTGAGCCCTATAGAACCCTCAGTAGATGTCAAGCTACTGAGAGAATAAACTAGAGGAAAATCAAAGGTTTGTATGCTCTAAGCTTATCTAATAATTACCATAAAAGGTAATCTAATGTGTGCTATTCAAAAAATAACAACTTGTACCTTGAATCTTGATTGTATTGACAACCAAAGATAGCAGTCAATGCTGGGCTATTGATACATTATTCCACACACAGAATAGAAAAAGGCATTTCACAAAACTGCACACACTGGCAACCTGGTTTTTGTAAATGCTCTCTCCCTTAGAGATTGTAGAAACACTATGTTGGATCATCTTCTGCTACAGGATGAAGAGGTCACAATCATATACACTAGCATTTGACACATGTTCTATAAGTAACCTTAATGAGGGCATTCCATATGTTCTTTGTGGTATCCATGTCCATGTCTATCCCATGGATGGAAGCAGATTGATCACATATTAGAGCACACAAATGATGGAGGCCAAGTGTAACCTATCAAGTATGGTAGAAAATAGAGAACCACATGGTTACACCAGGAAGGTGAGGATTAACCCCTTTATTTTTAAAAAAATTAATTTCTATTGGAATGTTCTATGATCAGGGAACCTATTTTCCCTTTCCACTTCATAAAAGCCCTGGTGTTCCTGCCACTCTGCTGTTCCTGCTGGCCATTTTAGGTGTGTGAGCCTTCCAAGTCATAGTGACTGATAGTATTTCTAAGATGTATGCTTGGTTTTTAAAGAGCACTCACAGTGTGGGTGTTCAAGTATATAGGATTAAACCCTAACACTGTCATGCATGGTGACTATTGGAAGTTGCCAATAATTGTTACTGGTCATACAAAGGTCTCGACAGAGAAAGAACCCAAGCCTTATGGAGTCCTATGGAACCCTCAGTAGATGTCAAGCTACTATATTAAAGTATGTACCTATGATGTCTACAATAGGTTAATACAGTAGAAAAAGAGTAGAAAATGTACTACTTACCCTCAGTAGATGTCAAGCTACTGAGGGAATAAACTAGAGGAAAATCAAAGGTTTGTATACTCTAAGCTTATCCAATAATTACCATAAATGGTAACCTAATGTGTGCTAGTCAAAAATAACAACAGTGACATCTATAAAAATGAAAATAGGACTGTCAAATGGCTTACAATGACTTGAGCCTATCATGGATGTTCAGACAGGAACTGGGTGGATTGTGTGAGTACAGTAAGCCCAGGTCCTAGTCTATATAGCATAATGAAAGAGTAGACTGGAAGGAGGGTGGTACTCTCTCACTGAGGTGTGCAGGAGACAAGGAGAGATGGAGTCAAGTAAAGAGATGTACTCGACAAGCAGAGTTTAGACTTGAGAAGAGAAATCCTCAGTTCAGGTACTTGAACTACTAGTCTAGAGGTGAAGGTGATTAAGAGAATAAGCACTTGATAAGACAAGATGTCCAAAGAGTGTCTTATCTGATATGATAAGATACATGGGTTTATATACTACTATTCAAACAGAGCTTGAATTGTTTATCTAATCTAAAAGATACAAGATTACATCATTATGGTGTCAGAATGTCATCATATGTCATCATTTATGATGACTGATGACAATAGCATCATATTTCATTATAATTGCATGATCTGAGCCATAGAGGCATCGCCTTATCTTATCTAATCATAGATGTGATAAGCGATTAGTCATATAACTTGTTTATAATGACATATCATATTTTCAACACTCCCTGTTGCTTGAAGCATCGTATGACTTCTGAAAATAGTGTAACCAATGACTTCCAGAGTTTGTGGAAGCAATCTTTTGAGAGATTCTTGGTGAATATGTCTACAAGCTGTTCTCCAGTGTTGATATAAAAGAGTTTGATAATTCCTTCTTGAACACATTCTCTGATGTGATGGTATGGAATATCAATTTGTTTGGTTCATCCTTCCTGTACAGGATTCAAAGCCAAGAAGATTGCTCCTTGATTGTCAACATAGAGATGAATTGGTGGTAATTTATAGCCAAGTTCCTTGAACATTGTTTTTAACCATGTTAGCTGCCTTGCTACTTCTGACATGCCAATATATTCAGCTTCTATGGATGATAATGTGATTTTTCATTGTTGTCTGGAAAGCCAAGATACTATTCCTTCTGCAAGGAATATAGCATATCCAGTAGTAGACCTTCTTGTTTCTAGATTGCCTGCCCAGTCTGTGTCACTATATGCTAAAAAACCTGAATTTGTTTGTCCAGTATAGTTCAAATATAGATCCTTGGTGGGTGATAAATATCAAATGATATATGATGCTCAATTCAAGTGATCTTGTATAGGATTGGCTGAAAATTGTGACATCTTGATGACAGAATATGCAATGTTGGGTCTTGTTTCCAACATTATATATAGCAGTAATCCAATAACAGATTGATAACAACTTTGAAGATTAGCATTTGACTCAGTCCCTGATTTGATAGGTTCTGGAGTATATCCAGATGGCAATGGAGTATAGGCTGGTCTGCAGTTCTACATATCAAATCATTCAATGACTTTTTCAGCATACTTGATTTGGTCGAGTTGCAAAGTCTTTTTTGTCTGATTTCTGATTATGTGTATTCCCAGATATTCTTTTGCCTCTCCAAGGTCATGGCATTCCCATTTCTTCATGATATCTGATTTTTTCTTCAAGACAAGAGATTTGTTGTTTCCCAAAAAGAGAACATCATCAACATAGATAGACATGATGATGATTTTATCCTGTTCCATACAATAGTATAGTCCTGGATCTGAGTGTGTTCACTTGAAACCTAGTTTTAAAACAGAACTATGCAATGTCTTGTTCCATTGTAAGGCTACTTGTTTAAGACCATAAAGGGCCTTTCTTAATCAACAAACTTTTGTCTCTTGACCCTTTTGAATGAAACCTTCTGGTTGCATCATATAGATCTCTTCATTGAGATTGCCAAATAAAAAGGCAGTTTTGACATCTAGAGCCTTGATTTCCCAATCTTCAAGAGCTGCTAGAGCTAGTATGAGATGGACTATCTCAAAATGAGCAACTGGTGAAAAAGTTTCTTCAAAGTCAATCCCATAGACCTGTGTGAAGCCTTTTGCAACAAAGCAAGCTTTCTTGCAGCCATCACTCTTTTCAACAAATACCCATCTCCCTGTGATGGGTTTTTATCCTAGAGGTAAATCTGCTAGATCCCATACATGTCTTTCCTTCAAAGATCTGTATTCCTCTTCACATGCATCAAGCCATGATTTCCATTGATCCACTGGCATTTTCCAGATGTTCTTAAATTGTTTTGGCACATCTATGATGGGTATACCAGCAGTCATCATAGCTTTCATGAAATGACCACTGATAGAGCTTGTGCTTGCTTGATCAATGTTGTCATCATGAGTTGAACCATATAGATCATCAAGATCATCAAGAGTTCAAAGAGTATCTTGTCCTTCTTGAATTTCTCTTTCAATATCAGTTGGCACCATATTTCCATAAGTATTGTCATCAAGAGTTCTGGTCCTTCTGAGTCTTTCACTCCTTCTCAGAGGTGGTAAAGAGACTTGGAAAGGTCTTGAGACACTGGGTGGAAAGGACCTTTGATATTCTCTCTTCCTCTTCATATCCCTCTGGTAGAGGTGTGAGGAGAGAAGGTGGTGATTCTGGTTCAGGAATAAGTTCTTCTTGTTCTTCTGATTTCAGGATTTCTTCCTGTTCCTCAGAAGTTCTAAAAGAAGATTGTATGTGAGAGAGAGCATGCTGTCATCTTGCAGGATGAGGATCTGGATTGAGTTGCTGATTTACTTGAGGTGCCACATTGATATTCAATTGTGGTCCTGGAATTATAGGAAATCTAAGATTCAAGGCATCCCTATCTTCTTCGACTTCTTGAATCTCCAGTTCACAGTTGCATATGGATTGATTTTGGTCATTTGTCTTTCTCTCTTTTTGAATGCAATGTGGAAAAGTAAAGTTGCTGCAGTGTGTCCTTCAACAACTGTTCTTGTTTCTCTGTCATAGAACCTATATCCTTTGGTATCTTCTGGATATCCAATAAAAACCATTTCCTTAGCTTTTGGATCTAGTTTGTCCTTGCAATCTTCTTTGTATACAAAGACATATACAAGACATCCAAAGATCCTAAGGTGTGATACTTTTGGTTTGGTAATTTTGGAGTTCCAGTAGGATATTGGTGTCATAAATTTAAGATGTCTGTTGGATTGTCTATTATAGACACATATCACTGTTTCAGTAGCATTCTGCCAGAAAGATTTAGGCATGCAGGCATGATGTGGCATTGCATTTGTTTTATCCAGAAGAGTCTGGTTTAGGTATTCTGCTCATCCATTTTGTTATGGTTCCCTGGCAATAGATTTATGGTGTGCAATTCCATGCTTCTTGAGGAACACTTGAAATCTACACCCATATATTCCCTCCCTCAATCTGAACAAAGAGTGGAAAGAGTATATCCAGTTTGCTGTTCAGCATTGACAAAGTAATATTGGAAAGCCTGAAAAACATTGGATTTCTTGGATAAAAAGAAAGCAGAAGCATAGGAGAAGTAGTCATTCAAAAAGGTGACAATATATTTCCTCTTATAGTGAGATAAGATTGGCATTTCCAGAACATCAGTATGAACCAAGTCTAGAGGTCAAGTAGCATGAGATTTGGAATCCCTATACATTGCCAAAGTTTTCTTTCCCAACTGACATCCATGATAGATATGGGGCAATTTAGTTGAAGTAAAGTAGGGCATTCCTTTGGTCACTAGGTGTCCTTGTCAGAGAATCTTAACAGATAGATGTCCAAAACAATGATGCCATAGCAGTACTGAATTATCTTCTTGTATCAACATGGCTGATAAAGGAGTATACTAGAAGGATAGCAGTACCCTCTCACTGAAGTATGTAGGAGACAAAGGGAGATGGAGCCAAGTGAAGAGATGCACTTGACAAGCAGAGTTTAGACTTAAGAAGAGAAATCCTCTGTTCAGGTACTTGGAGTACTAGTCTAGAGGTGAACAAACATACTCAGTTATCAATAAAGGACACAGACATCATTGGATGCTTGACAGTGGAGCTTCTTCACATCTTACTCCTTATCTTGATGACTTTATCCAACTGGATGAACAAGAAAAACAATGTGAAGTTGCCAATAGAGAACTCATCACAATCAAAGGAACCAGAACTGTTATAGTTCATCCAAAAGGACATAACAAAATTTATCTTACTAGTGTCTGGTTTTCACCTTCATTACCACATTGCCTTATGTCTATTCTAGCTCTTACATAGAAAGGATATCAAGCCACTATTGTCAATAATGAAACAGCTATTTTGGACCAACATGGCCACAAAGTGCTTCTGGCAACCAGTATCACCTTGTGGTGGTACACATTGGCTGCACTCATCTTAGGGTGCCCCAATGGATGAATCAGCTGTTGAAAATATGATGCATCACTATAGACAAGTCATATGACTGATCACTTATCACATTTATGATTAGATAAGATAAGGTGATGCCTCTATAGCTCAGATCATACAATTATGATGAAATATGATATCATCTATCATATGACAGTCTTTGTAATGACATATAATGTCATTCTGATGCTATAGTGATGTGATTTTGCATTTTTTAGATTAGATAAACAATTCAAGCTCCACTTGAATAGTAGTATATAAACCCATGTATCTTATCATATCCCATAAGATGTTTTACACCAGATAAGATATTCTTTGGACATCTTGTCTTATCAAGTGCTTCTTGAAACAACCACCCAAAAGTCCAGGTGTTGAATGGTATCACAGTCAAAGACTAGGCAAAGAAAAACAACAAAACAAACCACCAAGGTCATTGTATGCTAGCAATGAGTTGGTAAATGAAAATGTCAAGGTCAATGTACAGTTGTAAAAAGTCAACTGGGTGAGTATGCCACAGTTGGCAATAGTCAACCCTACAATAAAGTATCCTGGTATAGAAGCACTTTGAGGGAGTGATCTTTAGTGAATCTTTGAGAGAGAAACATCAAGAGAGCAAACTGAGACTCTTTGGTGGAGCATCATGTCTTTATATACTAAACTAGGGTTTATATCTGTTTATACATATATGATCCTGTTTGTATACTAGAGCTAAATATGCTATTGGTCCTGAGTTTGAATATGCATAGCTGAGATAAGAGAGAATAATGCTGTTGGTGCTGGGTTCCAATAAATAAAGTGGTAAGCAGAATAATAAATAGGATCAAAAGGAAAATGAGTTTTATGCATAGGTTTGCATAGCCTTTAGCATAGCCTCATGGGCTTCTGTACACAGCCAAGATAGGAGGGCTTACTGCCATTGGCCAGTAGTCATGATGAGTCATTAAGAGATTGTGAGGGCATTGTGCCATTGATTGGGTGAAGTAGGATCAAAGACTGTGTTATGTGATTGGACCAGGTAGAATAGGATCAGGAATAGGATCAGGGGTTCCAAATAGGATTCAGAGAGCTGTTGAGCTGGTAATGCTATTGGATGATAGAGGAAGGCTGTGCCAGCTATATAGAGAGGCAGTGCTGGTAGTCCAGGCCAGAGTCTGGTAGGGTGCGGAAGTGTAGTGCAGCAATATAGAGGTGTTGGGTAGACCAGAAAAGGCTGAAAAGTGTTGGAAAAATAGGTGAAAAATACTGTGTTGTAACACTTCTTCTCTTAATCACCCTGTGCTCATAGCTTATTTAGAATAATCTGAAAAGTTATACAATTCCATGTCATACTTGAAACCATCTTTACATGGAGTCTATGGATCTCTCACACCATTCCAAGGTATTCATCTAGTAAGATGCCTTTCTTCCTGCTCTTTTTTACATGCCCATTCCTCATCAATGTGGTAGGTCCCAAAAAGATCAAATGTATTAATCTTGGTCCAAGTTCTCCTTTTCTTGTGAGTCCTTGTTTCAGTAGATGCACATATTGATTCTTCCTCTACAGGCTTAGTGCAACTTGGACCTGGAAGGGAGATCAAAGAGCTGGATAGGTTGGAAATCATGAGTGGTGATCTCTTCAATGTATGTGGAAGTATACCCCTGATCAGTCATTTCATCATCATATTCATCTCCCTAATCCAAATGTTCTTTCTCTATTTCTGGGAATAAAGATTCCCTGGTCATAGTTTTGAGTTCATGATCAATAACTACATAGGCCATGTCCACATCCATATCAAAAACTTCATGTGCTTTTCCTTTACCTTTTGTTATGACCTTCCAGGCACAAGCCCTTTAGATACCACACTGGCTGGACAATCTTACAGCAACCACTATAGCTGGTGGAGTAATGATAAAGTGTTGAATGAAAACAAGACAGAGATAGATGATAGCTTTGTCCTTAATACTCTGTAGCTCAAGCCTTGCGACTGAATGCCAACAAGAATACAAGTGGATTAGGCTAGGGTAAGTGGTACATGCGAGCCCCTATTTATACTCTAAGGAGTATGCACACAGACCAAGCTGTATGCTTTCCTATGATCTAAATAAGGTGCTAAGTACCAAGTGAGCCCAGGATAATACATTAGTGCAATGGGGATGTGTACAGATTTAGATAAAGAGGAAATAGAAGAGAAATGTACAGGAAAGGTAAATAAGGGTATGTGTTAGGTAATTAGAGGGTTTTAACCTAGGATCATTAGGATCAATGACCCAGTAAGTGTTCCAAGGATAGTGACTACAACTATAATGTACCATTTTGTATAG
>JBBPKB010000846.1:0-10648 GCA_038089035.1 Boletellus dicymbophilus
CGTGGCAATCGGTGTCAGGCGCGCTCCTACCATGACGACAATCACGACGGTGAGCGTGGGGGTAGCAGGAAACCCCCCCCTCACTGCAGTGACATTGGCGGTGAGTGGGAAGGCAGCGCAATGGAACTTTACACCACGACAACAACTGCGGCGAGTGCAGGGGTTGCGTAAGGGCACTCCCTCACTTCAATGACGATGGTGGAGGCAAGGGCGATGCAAAGGCACGCCCTTACCCACTACAGTAACAATTCCAGCAAGCGAGATGGTATTGGCTCCCCCACCACACAACAAGCATTCTTGCAATAATTGGAACATTTACTGGTGGTTACTGAGAGAATCATGATCCCAGACTCACGGTAACACGAGCCTACAACGAAGTTTCAGAGATTTTGGAAATGATTATATGTACAAATCGTACAATTTGGTGATCAAATGGCGTATGCCACACAGAAGAACGGATAATTGTGCTTCCGCATTGCTGCTACAATCAGGGAATGGATTACCAATTGGTGTGTAACGGCTGCATAATATGAAAAAGGAGAAAATTTGATGGATTGAGGAGACAAATGAACTTGACTTCACTACTACGTTCAGAGGCAGGCTTCGTCGGAGAGCGAGCATCGTTTTAATATGTTGGGGTACTTGGCAAGTACTGATTCAGAACGTGCAAAATCACTTGGACTATTTATGACGTTCAACTTGAACCTCAAAAGTGCCCTCAGCCTTGTCCAAGGTGTTTTAGGACACCAATACATCTCATTTCAACGAAGGCTCGTTTGTACAATCACAAGGGACTCAGATGTGTCTGAGCAAAGCGATGCATATCAACGCTACAAGAAAGTCTCCTCAAAAGCAAACGAAGCCTTTTCAACGTCGGTCCCCAGCTTCTGAAGTAAGAGCTACCCAGACAAACCACGTTAGATACATTTATTTGTGCACGGTTACCGCGCTTACATTCTGGCTACCGTCCTGCCTGGTCCAGCGGAGCGTAGGTCCGTCCTTACTTAAGGCAATGGAGATTCTGCCATATTTTCAGTACCCATAAGATCGCAATATGACGATTCCATCACCTGTATACGTTGGGAAGAGTAGTCTCTTCGACCGTCCACACCGTTGCTTTATCCAAACTATCGACCCAATCGACTGACAGGGTGTTCTATAATTGTTGTGTGAGTAGTATCAGGAGGTGGACGACTGTAACAGTAACTTGTGACCCACGTTTGCGGTTTTGTTCACCACATGATATTCGTTAGGGTGTTTAGGATCGGCCGGCGACTCATAGATGCGGAATCGCCTATAGTCATTTGGAATGGGCTCGAGGACCCAAGTCTAAGAAGGGTTCGCTTTGACATCAACTGCTTAAATGATTAGGCTTCCGCTCACTTCAGCTTTCGTTCCAGGATTTGTGAGAGACGGGGAGGTCCCATTCACAGTGACATATTGCTTGATGTCCCAGCTACGAATGAGGATGGGCCCGAAACGCCTGGTTTCGTTGATTTTCGAATCAATCTTCGTCGTGGACGTCGGCATGGTTAAATCGTTGTTACGAAGAAACGATAAGTGGGTATGCAAACAGAGGCGATTACACCCAATTATATATGTCTAATAGAGTGCCATAGCCTTAAATTAGAGCATCGTGATACATCCTGCCGAACTTGGCCCAGTCAGCCTGGTTATCTCCGAAGACTTCACAACTTTGTTGACTGATTCGGTCGGTTTCCGGGTGCGACGATGGTTCAGGAACTTGTTCTCACAAAAGATGTCATCTTCGGACACTTCCGAACTAGAGCCATCAGGAGCCATCCAGCTGACTCCTGTGACTGAAGACAACTTGAATGTACGTTATGACCTTGAGGTGATTATCTATGTCGATTCTTTGCACTCCTGATGACGCTTTCATTCGTTCAGGGGCACACAGTGGGAACACGGAAATCGTCGTTTTGTCCGACCCTCGTACGATGGCTCCTGCTTGTCATAATTGGTATGCTCCATCAAGTTACCTATTTTGAAGTTTGGATGACACACCAAGATTCGGAGATCGGAGGCGTTTTGACGGCTGGAACGACTCCAAGTTAACCAAGGAACCACGCCGGTTGCCCACAGATTACAAGAACAGACGGACATCACAGCCTCAGCTCGCACAAATCAGGTCGGCACTCAATGGCAGCCTTATAAAATACTGGTGCTCTAGTGTTTTCCGTTTCCTTGCCCTACACTTGCCTAGCCCTTGTTCGTCTTATTTTCGCTCCTACCAATGCCACTGCACTCCATTTCGACATTGACCACTGTAGTGGAGACCACTCAGACAGTTTATCCAGCCTACTTCATTCGGAGCGCGACAGACCCATCTGCATACTTGCATCATACTCAATCCGCGGAAAGTGACACGAACTTGGTCAATGTTACTGGGATCCAGTATGCTAAGGTTAGTGCCGTATTCATTGTCTTCAATGACTGATCTCTGGATAAACCCCCACAAAGGCATGGAAAGTCGACAAAGACAACACAAGTCCTGAGCTGTCAATCGTCAGCGCTGCTCGTGGTTCCACAATTAGCCACCACCTGGTACTGCGACTGCCATTGTTAAATAAAAGTCTTGACGACTAATTCCTATATCTTAAGAAGGATACTCTCATCTTAGACCCGTTGTCGACTCGAAAATGGAAGGTCGAACAAGCCAGCCCGGGCAGCTTCAGGTAATTGAACCGCTTTTCTCACTGTTTTACTTCTCAATATTTTACAGGATCTCTGGTAACGTTGATATCACGGGCCAATACTGGACACTCGACGCCGCGAACGAGACAGTCAAGGTGGGCACATTATTTCTCAAAACCTAACGCTCTGATTGACACAACTTCAGCTCGAATCTCTCAAGACCGGCTCCGACAAATCCAAGCAGGAATGGGTCTTTGAGGCTGTTCTCTTTGTGTAGGACGTAATGTTTCGTGTTTTATATCCTGTACAAATCCGAGTTCGTGAATGGTACCAAAGGATGCTCGTTTGTATACTCCGCTGAGATTTTCATTGAGCACTGAAGATCTTAATCAAAACTTGTGATTTATCTCGGGTGCTTGGGATCTTATCGGACAATTGCGTCATAGCAACATTCTTTGACGCATTTCAAAAAAAAAAGAAACTGTTGGATAGCCCTGGTCATCAACCCCACGACTTGACTAGATGTTTTCACTAACAAATTATCAGTATCAGTTCAAACCTCACTAATCCCTTAGACATTTTAGCCCATAGCCGTAACTGCAATAATTTTGGGCTAGAGGTTTGGCATATTCCTCAACCACACATAGGAGGGACCGTGTGTGAACATGAGGCTTGAGATATTTTTATTATTTATCCCCAAGCTTCGAGCGTCAACAGCATGCTGCTGCTGTTCAGGTCGGTTCGACAACCGATGGCTCTTCAGCCTGTGTTATGTTGAAGTAAAGTTGTACTTTCCAAAACGAGGCGCGGCGTTTTGACACTGGAACCGATAGAATTGTTCAGTTGCCTCATGGTTGCATTGCTGCTTTTCTGCCAGTGGGATGGGTCAAAGTTCTGTGACATGTGCTTTAATGACTTGAAGTGCCGGCTATAGGCTATTCCGGACACATGTTCTTCCTTACATTCTGCTTCCCGCAGTAATCAGGAGCCATATATATTCCGTAACAATCCGTTCGACCGGCCCGTGATTTCGTTATCCTTCAAAGGGCCCTCTGGTCGGATGATAAAATCACTATGTAAAGATATGAATTTATTCTCTTGTGCAGTCAGTCATCACGATCTGTTCCAACTTGCTCTATTTGGATGATCACCGTAACTTGAAAAGTATCTGCACTAGGTTGGGTTTCGGACCACGTTCCTCACATTCGGCTTCTTGGAGTAACGTAAAGCCACAACTCCGTAACTTTCAGTTTAATTTATTTTCTGGTCCTTCCAAATGACCTTCTCCAGTTGCATGTAACTGATAAGATGTGAACGGCACGTCACTAGATCCATCCTGTGTAGCAGACTCGTGATCCGGTGGTTTCTTACAATAAAGAGTACCGTATATGGGACATTATTTTAAGGGCACGTAGTTTGGACGATATCTGATACGAGAGTAGAGTCTGTGTCCTTTCTGGTCCACAATGATAGGAACCTATAGTTAAGTCCGTCCAGCTGATGGACCAACTCTTTGGTCACAAGACTTGACATCAATAGATGGTTCCTATCCTCATTGCGGCGGAATGGAGCCTGAGCGTGCCGTATGTATCTGAGTAACCACTCATTTAGACAACCTGGAGTTCAATATAGATGCGAATAAGTACTTACTAGTACTGGAGTTCTACATTGAGTTTAATTTTTTTCTGGCAATTTCCAGGCTTTCGGCCGTGTGGGGCGTGTCATTCAATGGTTACAAGCTGAAACCGCATCAACAACCCAATTGTGGCACCATGCCTGGTCCCTTACTAACTCGGGTTTTGAAAAGATGGATAACTGCTGCTCTCACGCCGATGTCGTCCGCTCATTTTGGATGCACGTAGTGCGCAGTAGCGGCGTCATTCTTTGACTCTCCGCCCAAATTCAAATCTGGCCCGTCGGGCCGTGGATCAAGCCCAGGCCTAGCCCCAATGTTCACCTTCTTACCGCCGGCGTCTAGTGTTCGTTCAGCTGCTACCTCTTACGCCACGCCGTTAACCGATATGTCACACCCGATTACAGATTTGTACGGGAGGCTGCACAACAAGTATTCACACCACAGGACCTCGCAAGCATTATATTTCAAGCCGCACCCATCCGATGTGTCGTTCTTCCGCTTCGAAACCGGTCTAGGTTGGGAATTCTCGCAAGGTTGGTGGATTGCACCAGGTCAGTTCTTTGCCGGTTGACGTCAAGTACTTGATCGGTACGATATACCCATCGCGCAAAGGTCCCAAGGGAGACTTTTTTTGGAACGACGGATACTTTGACGCGGGCGGTGTTCTGCGAAGAAACGAAGAAACAAGCGCTAGTTTTTACACGGAAATACTATCGGAGAGGAATGAAAACCACGTGCACATTGAATTCTGCGCTCCAGGCTCGGATGAACTGCTTGGCGAGGTTTGTTTTCTTACTGCTCTTGAAGTCGCTTGCTTGATTGGATTTGCTAACATGCCATTGAATTCATACCAGTTTCTCGGGAAAGATGAAGTACATAATTCCGTTTCATATTTCTTCTATCGCAGTCTGAAACTGTTCCAGTTCGGCCAAGCCGCCAATTCCGGGTTATTAGGCCAACGAAACATCGGCTCTTGGAAGAAGGTGGACTATGACGAATACCAGACGACTGCTTTCAAGGATAAAGGTTCCACCCTGCTCACTATTACGAATCGCTCTGGAACTTTGAAGGTCGAAATCCATTGCGGTGAATCAGACAAAATTAAGCACGAAGCTATTGACCGTGAGTATCATTTGATACCGAGTCTAAATCTATCTCCTGTACCCTGGCCTCATCGGTACCGTAGACGTCGATGGACAACTATATGTCAAAGATCGTAAGACTATTACAGAAGAAGGAACCGATGTAAGATGGTACAGCAATCACGCCGTCTTCTCTAAAGGATGGGCTGCTGCAGATTTTGGCGCATTTGTATGTCCTTGGGTCGCTATCGTGTCCTGGCTACTCACTAAATCTTCCTATGTGCGTCATAGTTCTATCGTAAGACCTTGTCCACTCATCTCATGAGCTATATCGTATATATCGTTTCAGCGTTCGAGGGCCCTGAAAAACATCCGCTCGGAACAGGTCCCCATGGCAGAAGGGGCGAGTATAGATGGAGAAATGTCGAGTGGACGCTCCACTGAAGCTCTGGACAGAATCACGAATGGCAGAGGTGACTCCCTAGTTATGGAGAGGCTTTGAATCGTCTGGTGCACGTATGCTGTGTCTCACGTTTATGTTTGTGTGTATATCGCTGTAACAACATTTGGATTTTTTCGAACATAGGTGTCCCATAATACAAACCGAGGATAGTGACAGGGATAATTCGATCTGTCTCAGGTGCGATTCACGCACAAGCGAATTGGCATGATCACCAGTCCAATCATTCGAACGTTCATTGACGCAGCTGGGTGTGGTTGGAACCGTCCCTCATGGATCAGATGATAGACTTCCAACGAATATCTCCTCCGCATACACCCCGAATATCGTTTTGTCAATACACTGTAATAACTGTGTATGATTGAATAGTAGCAACAATCATCCTAGCGCCCCCATCGACTCTGGGACTTGATATCATGATCGTAGTACATATTGCCCAGAGTGGGATTCTGTATATTTCCGTCGTGGACTTGAAAAAGCCCTATGATACCTATAACCTTGGTTCTTTATCCTCCGATATCCTAAGTTTTTGAATCACGTCCGGATTGCTTAGGTAGAAGGACGCTAAGACAGCCTGAACATCGCAGAACCAATCGATAAGATACTTACTTTCAGCACTTGATCCTGAAATCCTCCTCGACATGAGAAATAGTAAACCTAAGTATTAGCAGAGCATCAGGAACCAGGTAAACAATCCTTATCCGAGTTAATATCACTGAACGAGGACAACCTCTTGAGGAGGCCACCCTCGTTCGGTGATGTCAACCCAGTATGTCTCGGCATACTATGGCAGATGTCAAGTGACAACTTTCGCCTCGTGGGCGTTCTGAGCAATATTATGATGATTGTGGGAGGTATTCGCACGGTTCATTTACATTTTCTGTTGCTTATTTAGGCTCCGATTTGATTTAGCACCCGCTTCCTCGTTCCGAAGCCAAAAGTGTCTTAAACTCTCATTCAGCACCGCACTACTGCATCGGAATGGACTACTATCGTGCCCTAATGGCAACATGATGATGATGGGATCCTACACGTTCTATAGAACAGAGACCCCGTCCTCTAACACTTGCATTGACCAGGCTTGCATTGGCAACTATGTACAGTGATAATGGGCTTCACGACAGACCTAGATGGATGACGTCAACTTACGTCGAGCCACAAGTGCACTTGCTCTCGCCACAGCCAGCTTGGTTCGTGGGGATCGCGTTTACCTAGTACCCAATGACATGATCGCAGTCGACGGTCAGCGACTGTCCATCGCTGGCGACAGCAAACGTACGTATTGCATTCTGAATGTTGATTTTGACCGATGGTATCTTCGTGAGCTTGGAGTTCAGACTGGAGAATGAAGAAAAGAGGTTCCTTGAATTCGTGCCCTTTTTATACTGTTTCTCATCCCAAAAACGCCCGTAAGCTTAAAGCCGCCGTCCAATGAAACGATGGTTTGATGAATATACCTCAGTGACGGCGTGCTGGCAGCGAGGCGACGGCGAGGCACGTGTTCACGTCTTATCTCCACATGTGTGGCGAAGTCGAAGCAGGTCGAGGTTCCTCAATTGCAGACAAGATACCAACTACAAGGCTTCTCCGGTGGCTCGCATCATCGCGCGTATTGATCCCGAGTCTGAGTTGACCCCCCTCGCCCCAAAAAAATGCTTCAGTTTACCGCACCGAGCTAATCGATGGGGACTTTCGTGGCCTTGGGTGAAACAAGTTATGATGCACGATACACGGACCAGGATAGTTCGACACCGGCACCGGCCCGCCGACTCCGAAAAAAAATAGATGACTCCGATGAAACGTCCTGTGGTTACTATTACCCTTTCCCTTACCTTTGGAGTCACCACATTGATCGAATGCTAGACCAGTATTCGGGTACCTATTTTGTAAGGGGTGCGAAGCCGCTGGGGGCAGAACGCGACCGGGATGCGACTCCTAAGGGGACGGAGTCAAGCCGAAGGGAATAGGAATTCGGGGCGAGGAACTATCCTGATCTGATCTACTGTACATAGTCGGGACCTTATGAAATGTAAGGACAAAGGAACCATGAGTGGTTCAGTGATGTCAGAAGATAAAGAAACTACATAGGTGACGTGATAATGTGAAGAGTCGAAGTAATCCTATCCGTGCGCAGACAAAGCGCGTACCTTACAATTTCCCGTTTCATTCCTCCAATTCACAGGAGCCTGGCCGCAGTCCATATGAAATTCCGCAGGGCAGCTGGCATGGATGGATCTGAGCATAATTTGAAAAAGACACGAAGTCTTCAATCGCCCACTGAATAGCCTCTGTGCTATTAGAATAATCTTATACCAGCAATATACCACTGAGACTGATCTAAATATTAATATTCTCAAGTTCGGATATGGTGTAACGGCTAACATTATCGCCTCTCAATTTCGTTTAGAATTGGTCGCGATAGCTCGGGGTTCGATTCCCCGTATCCGAGGTTTTTTTTAAAAAAAAAATCGAACGCGCAAAGTCGTAGAAGACAAACCCTCGACGAAACTCCTTTGAATTAGATCAGAGTGTGCAGAACAGGGTCAAACTCCAAAAAAAAACATACGAGCACTACCAGAGTACTAAGAAGTTGAACACTCTAGATCAAGAAGAGAACATTCAAAAAAAAAAAAAAAGAGCATCATAGACGAATATCAAAAATCATCACCCCGCTTACTCCCTCACTACTCTAAACTTCCTGATGTTACCAACCGTTATTCTTCATTTTTCCTGACCCTCTCTTCGCAACTTGTTACATCGTGAACACGTCGATTTCCTTCATGTCTCCCGTCAAAATCGCCGGATACTGCTTTCACGAACAAAAGACAGTGAAAAAAAAAGATGTCAGCGTCTCTCTTACAGAAACGATCAAAACAACGCCAAAACGACGTGTGCCCAGGCATGGACCGCACACGAACCTCCCCGAGTCAACGAGACCATAGCCCCAATCTCAAAAGTAGTCATACGGAAAAAAAAAGGGTGTGTGGCACGCGTACCTTGAGTCCAACCAACCGCTCCTCGTCGATCATCAGCCCCGAGTAATCGTTCCGCACGTCCCTAAGTACCTCGCGGTACGGCAACCCGCTCTCGACGACGTCCAGAAAAATGTGCGACATCCCGATCCGCGTGGGGTAATCTACGACGCTCCCGTTGACGCGCTTCTTCGCGCCCGTGTTGCGTTTTTTCGATCCGAGATCACCGTTACTAGCGGAGGAGCCGGCGGACTCCACCACACCAGCTCTGGATGAATCGCCCTGCTTTCTGAGTTTGAGCTTGGAGTCCTCGTGTGGGATGGACTTGGCGTCCTCAGAGTGAAGTGGTTGTTCGTCGTCGTCGTCGTCGAGATCGCCGCGCGCACGAGAGGCCAGCAAACCGCGCAAGTTGAAATCGAGCACTTGGAGCGTGCTCATGCCCGCTTCCGACTGCGGCAGGAGCAGCACGACCCGTTGCCCGTGCACATACCTGTCGCACCCTCAGCGGAAAAAAGAGAGAGAGAGAAAGAAAAAACTTGAACCACGTATGGCTCGGCACGCACCTCAACCACTGAAAGATGCCCACGTATTGCAATATCCTCGCCCGCGTCTTCCCCCAACCCGACCAATGCACGACGACCGAGCCCTTGCCGCCAAACCCACTGCTGTCCGACCTTTCGCCCCCGCGCCGCTGCTCTAGCCCTTCCTTCACGTACTTCTCTAATACCCTCCCGTGCACGAACACGCACACCCTCTGACGCGACCGCGGGCCATCGCGTTCCGCCGGCAGCGCTGCCTGCGCATGCACGTACTGCACCGTTAGCACGTGTATCCGGTCCTCGTTCGATGCAACGAACAGCCTATCCCGTGGGCACCCAGCCAGGAACGGGCCCGTGTGCGTGCCGATGCTGAGCACCCGGACGGAAGGGAGCAGGGCGGGGAGGTACAGCGTCGCGACGTGCTCGAGCGTCGACGTGGGCGTGTCGTACGAGGGCGATGATCGTCTGCGCGAGTGTGCAGCATGAGAACGCGCGGTCACGTGGTCGTACTCGAACGAAAAGAGCTCGAGCGTGCCGCCGTTGTTGCTCGTCGTGACAAAGAGCGCGCGGCTGTTGATGAACGAGAAATCCCACGTCCCGTGCGGGAGATGGCCATTACCGCGATCCTGTCCGTGGCAGGTCAGAGTTAGTTATGCAGTTCTTTCGTACACTGTAGTCGTCGTTTCGCGGAACAAAAAAAAAAAAAGAGAGAGAAAGGACGTACGATGATCAGGTCCGCCGTCTTCCAATTCCAGATCGTGATGCGTGGTCGGGAAGGATCGATGCAGTACATCACGCCCACGACATCATCGACGATCTGGACGAACACGCTGTTGATCGGGTACCACACCTGCAGACACAAAATAGGATCCCCGGCCTCTGGATGTTCCTCGAACGTCGAGAGCGTCCGCACGTGTAGTTCCAACACGCCAGGATATGCCGCAACCATCGGCCTTTTTTTTCGTCAAAGGTGAGTTTGAGATATATTCGAGGGAGAGATCGGTAAACGTACACGCCCACTTCGTCGCCGCCCTTGAGCAACACGATCAAATCCTGCGACGGATCCATAGCGAAGTCGCGCGTCGGAATCCCCAGATCGTCTATCACCACCGTGCGTGCTCTACCCGCCCGAGTGGCCCGGGCCCAGCCCGTCGGATCGCGCTCCCTGTTGAATCTGAAAGCACTGGTGCGCCTGTTCCAGTCCCAGTCGAACCCCTTGCTCTTTCCTTTCTCTTCCTCCTCGTCCTTGCGGACCTTGTTGTCCTTGTCCTCGGGGAAATCCGTCCGCCCAGGCAACCACGTGG
>JBBPKB010000847.1:0-10646 GCA_038089035.1 Boletellus dicymbophilus
TATAATAATACATTGGGGATGTGTATAGATTTAGATAAAGAGGAAATAGAAGAGAAATGTATAGGAGAGGTAAATAAAGGTTTGTACTTGGGGATAAGACAGTTTTAACCTAGGATTATTAGGATCTATGATCCAGTAAGTGTTTCAAGGGTAATGACTACAACTATAATGTACCATTTTGTATAAGTATAGTACTGGTTTTGTAACAGTAACTCCCTCTACCATATCAACCACTACAAAAGCAACTGAACTTAAGATTGGGGTGCCAGACAATTTTGATGGAAGCTATGATAAGGCCAAAGCATGGTTGCTTTCAGTCAAGACATATCTTCTCATCAATGAAACCCTATATGATACTGACAACAAGAATATTGGCTATGCCCTTTCCTACATGAAAAAGAGGGCTGCTCTCAGTTGGGCTACTTCTTTCAAAAAAGAGAAACTTGCTGCCTTCCCTTCCTCTTTTGGAAAATATATAGATTTTCTAGACCTCTTTGAAAAGACCTTCCAAATGAAGGAAACCAAGATCTCAGTCCTAGGAAAGCTGCAGAACTTGGTGATGATGAAAGATAAGTACACTATATGATTGCTTGAAGATTACATTGTGGAGTTCTCTATCTGCTGCAATGATTCTGGTATCACAGGCCAGATGATCCTAATCAATTTCTTCACAAAAGGACTTTATTCAGTCCTCTGGTCTTGCATTTATGCCATGGAAACCATACCTACCAATATTATGATATGGATTATGAAAGCAATTCACTTCAGAAACCAACAAGACATCACATCCTTGTTCAATAACCGACCTTTGATGTTTGGCCCCTCTACTCTCTTGTACCATACCATGAAACCTTGCTATTTCACCCCCTCATGTGATCCTGATGCTATGGATACTGATGCCATCCAACTTTCCTCTTCCCAATATGACAAGTACTGTTGCAAAGGGAACTGTTTCAATTGTGGCAAATATGGATATTTAGTATGTAATTACTTTAAGAAAAACAGGACTGGCAAAAGACCTCCTCTGTCAAAGAAAACCAAGGAGAAGAAGGTGTAAAAGATGGCAAAAGATGAGAAAGACCTTCCCAAGTTAGAAGAGGTTGAGGATGACAATGAAGGAGATGAGGCCTTTGTGGCCAATATTTATATCAAAAACTGAAAGGGTTTTTAGATGGGAGTACTCCTTTGATGCAAGTACTCCCCTTTTCTTGTACTACTACTGCTCTTGTATTCATAGATGACTCTAAACATGCCTCTGTTCACCTCACATTACAAGTCATAGACCCTTCAAGCACACTGAAAGTTGTCAACACCACTGCTCTCATTGACAGCAGTGCTGAAATCTCCTGCATTGATTGGGACTTCATATGCAAGTACAAGCTCCCCCTGGAATGGCTTTAGAAACCACTTAAAGTACAAAATGTTGACCACCCCAATAACAAAAATAGGGTGGTCAAATTCTCTACTATGATCTTCATGCACATAGGCACAATCACCCAGAAACTCTCTCTATATGTCATTCACTGCATACAAGAGAATGTCATCCTAGGACACCCCTGGCTCAAAGCTACAAATCCAACTATTGACTGGAAGAAGAAAACTGTTGAAATTGATGAGAAACTAGGCTGATCCATAGACCTATACTTCTGTTATATGTCTAGTAGGGTGAAATACCTCTTTAAAGCTACTTCTACATCCACATGACCACCTCTCAAGCAGCACAACTACTCTCTGGATAACAGGAAGGTCCTTTCTGTCTACTTTAACAACAAGGACCCAGATCATTTCCTCAAAGAAGTACACAAATCCTATATAATCAAGCACATCATGAAAGCAGCAACTAGATTTTTTCTGAATTCTCCAGTAACCAAAAGACTTCAAAAGATCACCCTCTCTATAGAACTTGCCCAACAGGCAGAACAAGAGAAACCAAAACCAGTCCTTTCCTCAGAATATATAGACTTTGCCTCCATTTTCAAAAAAAAGGCTACTGATCATATTCCACCATCATGACCCTATGACCACACTATAAACTTGGATGAATCCTTTGTTTCCAAGATCTTCAAGATCTACCCTTTAGCTCCAGATGAAAAGAAAGCAGTGGAAGACTTCATCAAAAAAAACCTCCACACTGGCAAGATCCATCCATCAAAATCCCCCCAAGCATCTCCCTTCTTCTTTGTGAAAAAGAAGGATGGAGATCTTTGCCCCTGCCAAGATTACTACTATCTTAATGAACATACCATCCATGATGCCTACCCTCTTCCACTCATCTCTGATCTAGTTGATAAGCTGAAAGGAGCTCATGTATTCACTAAGTTTGACATATGATGGAGGTACAACAATGTAAGGATTAAGGAAGGAGATCAGTGGAAAGCTGCTTTCATTATGTACAAAGGGCTCTTTGAACCCACTGTCATGTTCTTCAGGCTGACAAACTCACCCTCCATGCTCCAGAGATTTATGAATGACTCCTTTTGAGATATGATCACAGAAGGTGTTACACTTGGTCTGGAGAGGAACAAATATAGACTTGAAAGAAAGAGCAAGTATCAGCTCAATAGTACAACAGCCAGAGAGATTACCTTCAAAGAAGGATTTGTATCAGTATTGGAGTGAAGCAGAGGTGAAGTTTTGACAATGCAAGCTCCTAAGTGTTTTTCAAGAAGAGAATAGATTCTAGTCTTGAGTAGATCTAGTTTAGAGTATGTACTAAACTATTGAGGGTTTAAATAACAGTATAGAAGTGCATGGACCAAGTATAGATATGGAAAGCAAGTATCATATGAGTTGAAAGGAGAAGCCTATTGGGTGAAGAGAAATTGTATGATAACTAAAATACATGAGGAAGGAAAAGTAGGTCCATGTTGAAATAGATGAACATGTAAGCTTTAATGTATAAGCATGATTGGAAAGAGAATAAAAGAATGATCTGTATTAGAACAGATCTTGACTAATGATAATGATGTGGTCATTATATTGAAATCAGTCCTAAGGGAAAATAGAAGGAAGAGGAAAAAAATAGAGGGACAATGAGGAAATCATAACAGAAGGATGGCTGGTCATTTACATGGACAACCTCCTTATCTTTTCCCCTGATGAAGAAATACACACTGTTTGAACAAAGCTGGTACTACAATGAATGAAGGACCTGGATTTGTGCTTGAAACTGGAAAAGTACAAATTTGTGACTACTGAAGTAGAGTATCTCAGGATGATTATCAAACTGGACTAGATCATGATGGACCTGTCAAACTGAAGGGTATCTCTGAATGGCTAGTACCCAGAAAAGTCAAAGACATCTGCTCTTTCCTGGGTTTTGCCAATTTCTACTGCTGATTCATTTTCAGATACTCTAATATTGCTCACCCCTTCCTGGATCTCACAAAAAAAACACCCTGTGGGATTGGTCCTCTAACTGTGAAAAGGTATTTCTCTCCCTGAAAGACACTTTCCCTTCACAACTGGTGCTCTCAATGCCTGACATTTTCCAATCCTTTGCCATTGCCACCAATGCCTTGAAGTATGCCTCTAGAGGTGTTCTTCTCCAAGCTGACTCTAACAGGGAATGGCATCCTTTCTCAGACTTTTGCTGCTGCAGAATGGAATTACAATATTTATGATAAGAAACTTCTTGCTGTGATTTGTGCCTTAAAAACATGGCACCACTATCTCCACAGATCTCCCTATACCATTCAGGTTTTCATAGATCACAAGAATCTTACATATTTCTGACAGCCCCAGAACCTTAACCATTGCCAAGCTTGATAGTTACTTGATTTAGCTGACTTTGATTTGAAATTCTCCCACTTCCCTGGGAAAGATCTTGCTGGACCAGATATGCTCTCTTGCTGCCCTGACCTCATTCCCTCCACTGACAATGACAATGCTGACATCACTCTCCTTCCTGATGACTTGTTTGTCGATGTCATTGACACTATACTCTCTGATGCCCTTGCACAATCCTCTTCCTCTGATCTGATTGTCCAGACTGCCCTTCAAGGTATCAAACACCTTCCTACTAAATCCAGATCCTGACTCTCTGATTGATAGTATGATATAGGTGTCCTCACTTTCCAAGGACATGTCTATGTCCCTGATGATTCCAAACTCTGCCACTCCTGTGTACAACACCACTATGACCATCAAACTGTAGGTCATTTCAGGTATTTGAAAACCCACCAACTTGTCTCCATGGAATTCTGGTGGCCCAGACTGGCTTCCTTTGTCAAATGATATGTCAAAGGGTGTGCCATCTGTCAGCAGAATAAGGCCAACACACACCCTACCTCCCCATCACTTCTCTCTATTCCCTCCTCCACATCATGTCCCTTCCAACAGATCTCCTGTGATCTCATCACTGACCTTCCCCTTTTCAATGGTTTTGATATGGTTTTGGTCATGATAGACCATGGCCTTATGAAGGGGGTAATTCTTTGCCCCACTAAGAAAACAATTGACTTAGAAGGCATTGCCCTCCTTTTCTTTAAAAAGGTCTACACTTGGTTTGGCCTTTATGACAAAATCATTTCTGATTATGGTCTGTAGTTCACTTTGGCATTTACCAAAGAACTTGTCAAAATATTATGTTATGACCTCTCCCTCTCTACTGCTTATCACCTCCAGTCTGACAGTGAAACAGAATGTGTAAACCAGGAAGTCAAAACCTACCTACAGATATTCTGCAGATTGAACCCTGCATCATGGGCTGATATGATCTCTCATGTTGAATTCATATACAACCACTGTCCTCACTCAGTCATGAACCAATCACCATTCTATCTTATATATGGCTATGAACTCTGCCCACTTCCCATAATTATTTCTGAAACAAACCTTCCTGTAGTCAAAGAATGGCTCAGAATCCTTTCTGCAGCTAGAGAAGAAGCACTGGCAGCAAACTTGCTAGATAGGTTATGAAAGCATGCTACATGAAACCCTTCTCCCTGTTTGCTAAAGGAGATAAGGTATGGCTAGAAGTGAAGAACCTGAAATGTTCTCTTCCAAACCCAAAGTTTATACTGAAACAAGAAGGACCCTTCACCATCACTGACATCCTATCTCCAATCACATATAAACTCTGCTTGCCAAAGACATGGAAGATTCACAACATGTTCCATCCCTTCTTTCTTTCACCATATTGAGAAAATGATGTACATGGTCCAAACTTCCCAGCTCCACCACCAGATCTTGTGGATGGAGAAGAACAATATGAAGTGGAACAAGTGTTGTGATATTGTGGAACTCCTCAATGCTGTGAGTTTTTAATCAAATGGAAGAATTATCCCACATCAGACAACTCATGGGAACCCAAGCTGAATTTAGTAAATGTCAAGGAGGACCATCCTTTGGATCTGCTCCACCTCTTCCCCAAAACACCATGGACAAACTAAAGGAAGACAAGGGGAAAGATGTTTCAAGGAAAATCACAGATCCAGGGAAATGGAATAGAAATTGATTCACATTCCACATGTGGTGGCTAAAAATAAAAGTTTGGGCTAGGTGCAATCAATGGAAGCACAACAAATATTAAATTGTTGTGGTGCTTAGTAGGATAGAAGGAAAAGCAGAGGAGTTTGCAAGGGTAACCATGGAAAAGTACATCAAAAAAGAAGACACATTCAAGGATAGAAAGGCAAAAATCAAATATGAGCAAGATGCTTGGCCCCTTTGGGATGACTTCAAACAAGAAGTGAAAGATTATTTCTAGATCAAGGTCTTAGTTTATGAAGCCTTCAAGAAATTGGAAGGATTATGACAACATGATCGACTCATTGACATATTCCTCCAATCTTTCAAGAATCTAAAGCATGAAGTGGACATAGAAGATGAGCATGCTGAAATACTCCTCAAATGGGCTGTAGATTACAGAATCTATTATCATGCATTGCTCCATACTACTGCCTCAGATTATGATGAATGGAAGAAGGTGCTATGGGACATTGGACAGAACATGGAATACATGACCTTAGAAAGATCTATGCCCATAATGCAGGTCATGCCAAATAGGGGATGGTATCCACCACCTAGAGGACCACCTTCTTCTCATCAGTTCATACATACTGGAGTCCAACCAGGAAGAGGAACACCAATGGAGATGGATGCACAAACCCTGAAACCTAAGGAAGATCATACCTGTTATGGCTGTGGAAAGAAAGGACATATCTGGCCAAACTGCTTTCAAAACCCAAATAGGAAACCAGTGCTATCTCAACTGAGATCTCAGCTCAGACAGCAGATTTGGGACCCCTATTATGGTTTCTATGTTGAATGTCTTACAGAAACCAACAAAACAGCTGGAATAAGGGTGCATTATGCAGATAGGCCTTTACCTACCCCACAAGTAAACCTAAGGGCAACATACACTACCGAGGAAGTGGAGACATACTAGAGAGATAAGATAGAAGTTGAGGCAAAAGAAAAAGCTACAGAATCTTTAAAATAAAGTTGTCTCTGAATATTGGAGGTGTTCAGGGATGTGGACTTAATTTCTCTTTACCTACACAAGGGGATATGGATATCATGAGTTTGGAGGAATCATATATGGACTGTACTGATTTTGATGTACATTAGATAAAGTGCTATGAAATGTTTATATTCATTCTGAAAGGACAACTCCTTGGAGTGTGGCACTAGAATTAAAAATAGTGTGCTTGATTCCCTTGTATCACAAGTAAGGAATGGTTTTTCTATTTATAAATCCTCCAACCCCAAAGTATTTTCTCAAAATATTTCTCCTGGAACACTTTCTATTAGTGGTGAAATGTCACTCCCTTTAAAGATCTTGTTCAAATGAAATTCACAATGGTGGCAATCTTCATTAGAAGCACTCCTAGATTCAGGGGCATGTCAAACTCTCATTGATCAAAGATGGGTGGATTATCAGGGGATTACCAGACATGCATTACCCAATCCATTGGCTGTGAATAATGCTGATGGCACTAGTTCACATCATGGGATGATCACCCATTATGTCACTTTAATTGTTTCATATCAGGGACATTATGAACCTCTTGATGCTTTTGTCTCTAGTTTGAGAACCCACCAAATGATGCTCAGATATGATTGGCTATACTGCCACAATCCAGAGATCAATTGGGTAACTCAACAATTACATTTCACCAGATGTACTTCATACTGTAATTTGTTATGATGACATCAGATGCCAAACCTGGCTAACATTCCCTTATCAATATGCACTATAGAGGATGGTCTGAAGGACCTTGTCCCTAAAACATATCATGATTATTTGGATGTCTTTTCTAAAAAAGAATCAGAATGAATGCCAGAGTGCAAACCTTGAGATTATGCCATAGATCTCAAACCTGGTTTCATACCAAAGAAAGGAAGGGTTATTCCATTATCTGAACCAGAGATGGATGAAAGTAGGGGAAGAACTAAAGAAGGGATATATCAGCCCTTCTAAGTCCCCACAAACATCTCCAGTCTTCTTTATTCCCAAAAAGACAGGAGATAAGTAGTTGGTCATGGATTACAGATATCTAAATGAAAGGACCATCAAAAATGCATATCTATTACCATTGATCCCACAACTCATTGATTGCCTGAAGGGTGCTGATATGTTTACTGCATTGCATCTAAGATGGGGATACAACAATGTATGTATCAAAAAGGGTGATGAATGGAAAGGAGCCTTTGTAACTCCAATTGGATCATATGAGCCAACAGTCATGTATTTTGGGATGACTAACTCCCCTCCCACCTTCCAGCAAATAATGAATGACATATTCAATAATATGTACATAGTCTTAGTGATCTATCTAGATGATGTACTAGTATTTACAGCTGGAAAAACATGAGGAGATAGTAATGGAGGTACTTAGGAGATTAAGAGAGAATGATCTATATGTAAAATCCAAGAAGTGCACTTTTTCCAAAGACAAGGTAGACTTCTTAGGAATGGTGGTATCCAAGGAAGGGGTAGAGATACAGGAAAAGAAGGTGGCTGGGGTGTTAGAATGGCCAATTCCCACCTGCCTCAAACAGCTCCAATCCTTCCTTGGACTTTGCAATTATTACTGCAGATTCATCAAAGATTTCTCTCAGATCACCTGACCCCTCAATGATCTAACCAAGAAGGACACCCCATGGAAATGGAGCACTAATCAACAAGAGGTCTTTGATCAGTCAAAGAAGACTTTTACTACTGCTGTTACAACACCAGTACTATACTTATACAAAATGGTACACTATAGTTGTAGTCATTACCCTTAGAACACTTATTGGATCATAGATCCTAATGATCCTAGGTTAAAACCCTCTTATCTCCAAGTACATACCTTTATTTACATTTCCTGTACACTTCTCTTCTATTTCCTCATTATCTAAACCAGTACAATAGCCCCATCACATTCTTGTATTATCCTGGGCTCACTTGGTAGTCAACACCTTATTTAGATTGTAGGAATATGTACAGCTTGGTCCATGCATATACTCCTCAGAGTATAAATAGGGGTTCGCATGTACCATCTACCTTAGCCTAATCCACTTGTATCTTTGTTGGCATTCAGTCATGAGACTTGAGCTGCAAGGTATTAAGGAAATAAAGCTACACTTTCCTACTTGTCAGTCACACTACATTGTGTCAGTCACAATTGATCTAGTCAGTCATGCTGCACTTTGTCAGTCACCATCTTTATTCTTTACCTTACCAGTTATAGTGGGAACTGTAAGATTGTCCAGCCAGTGTGGTACTAAGGGTCCTGCACCTGAGGTCATAACATCTTCTAAAGCCCTGATAACTGCAAGAAGTTCTTTGTCATAAATGGGGTAATTGCACTCCTGAGCATTGAAAGAATGTGAAATAAAAGCACTGGGATGCCAAAGTCTGTCATCCCCTTTTACTGATAGCACTCCCCCTGTTGCTATGTCACTGGCATCAGTTTCTACTTGCATTTCTTTGGTTTGATCTGGGTAAGTGAGTAAAGGGGCAGTAGTAGAGGTCTTCTTTAATCGATCAAAGGCCTCTTGTTGATTAGTGCTCCATTTTCATGGGGTATCCTTCTTGGTTAGGTCATTAAGGGGTCAAGCAATCTGAGAGAAGTCATTGATGAATCTTTGGTAATAGTTGCAAAGTCTGAGGAAGGATTGGAGCTGTTTGAGGTGAGTGGGAATTGGCCATTTTAACACCCCCACAATCTTCTTTTCCTGCATCTCTACTCCTTCCTTGGATACCCTCATTCCTAAGAAGTCCACCTTATCTTTGGAAAAAGCACACTTCTTGGGTTTTACATATAGATCATTCTCCCTTAATCTTCTAAGTACCTCCCTTACTATCTCCTCATGTTCTTCTAGCTGTGAACACTAGTACATCATTTAGGTAGATTACTAGGACTATGTACATATCATTGAATATATTGTTTATCATTTGTTGGAAAGTGGGAGGAGAGTTAGTCATTCCAAAATACATGACCATTGGCTCATATGATCCAATTGGAGTTACAAAGGCTCCTTTCCATTCATCACCCTTTTTGATGCATACATTGTTGTACCCCCATCTTAGATCCAGTGCAGTGAACATATCAGCACCCTTTAGGCAATCAATAAGCTGTGGGATCAATGGTAATGGATATGCATTTTTGATAGTTCCTTCATTTAGGTATCTGTAATCCATGACCAATCATTTATTTCCTGTTTTTTTTTAGGGATGAAGAAGACTGGAGATGTTTGTGGGGATTTAGAAGGTCTTATGTATCCCTTCTTTAGTTCTTCTCCTATGAGTTTTTGAATTTCATCCATTTCTAGTTTGGATAATGGAATAACCCTTCCTTTCTTTGGTATGAACCAGGCTTGAGATCTATGGCATGATCCCAAGGTTTGTGCTCTGGCATTTGCTCTGATTCTTTTTTGGAAAAGACATCTAAATAATCATGGTATGCTTTAGGGACTAGGTCCTTTAGACCATCCTCTATAGCTCATATTGACAAGGGAATGTTAGCCAGATTTGGCATTTGATGCCTTTGCAATAGATTGCAATAGGAAGTACATCTGGTGAAACATAGTTGTTGAGTTACCCAATTGATCTCTGGATTGTGGCAGTATAACCAATCATATCCAAGCATCATTTGGTGAGTTCCCAAACTAGAAACAAAAGCATCTAGGGGTTTATAATGTCCCTGATATGAAACAATTAAAGTGACATAATGGGTGATTATCCCATGATGTGAACTAGTGCTGTCAGCATTGTTCACTGCCAAGGGATTGGGTAATGCATGTTTGGTAATTCCCTGACAATCTACCCATCTTTGGTCAATGAACATTTGGCATGCTCCTGAATCTAGAAGTGCTTCTAAAGAAGATTGCTACCACTGTGAATTTTGTTTGAACAAGATTTTCAAGGGGAGTGACATTTCGCCACTAAGAGAAAGAGTTCCAGGAGAAATGTTTTGAGAAAATATTTTGGGGTTGGAGGATTTATAAATAGAGAAACCATTCCTCACTTGTGATACAAGGGAATCAAGCACACTATTTTTTAATTCCGGTGCCACACTCCAAGGAGTCACCCTTTCAGAATGAACATAAACATTTCATAGCACCTTATCTAATGTACATGTGGGAAAATCAGAATCAGCACAGTCCATACATGATTCCTCCAAACTCGTGATGTCCATATCCCCCTGTTTAGG
>JBBPKB010000848.1:0-10644 GCA_038089035.1 Boletellus dicymbophilus
ATCACATCATAAAACATAGTCCTTCATGAGCATGGTTATTCCTGGCCATGTGTAACTGTGCTGTATCAGCTCCAATGTCTTGTCAATTCCAGGATGTCCTGTGCCCAGGGAATCATGATGTAGTTTCATGACCTCCATTTATAGTTCTTTGTCATCTGGCAAATAAATATGTCCATCCAAATCCAACAAAAGTCTGTCTTCAACATTGCAAATACTGGATAAGTTATAAAGGAAACTGATTTGTGAATCTTTTAACTTTTTCAGTGTTTTTCTGATTTTGTCTTTTATGTGATCTGAGTCAAAGGTGAAAGAGACTGCCTTCATCATTTGAGCAATTGCGATCTGAGACTGAGGTATGACCATGACTCCTTTGTTGTCTTGGTTGATACTGATGGCATAGTTTTCTCATTGGGATAAGGTATCAGCCTTGTCCATGAAAGATCCTGGTTTGTGCAACCATTTGAAATTGAACCTGGAAAGGTACTGTGCCCAACAAGCTTGTTGTTTGTTAAGGTCTTGTCATTTCATGAACCATTAAAGGTTGGCATGATCATTCCAAATTTCAAACTTGTGGTGACTTCCTTCCAAGTAGTGTCTCTATTGTTCCAGACTGTTGATGACACTGAGCATCTCTTTGTCTACAATAGGAGAGTTGTATTGTTCAGATGTCATAGAGTGTGAGGAGAATGCAACTGGATGCCATTTATTGTCTTTTTCAATTGACAAAACAAAACCAGTGGCATAGTCCAATGCATCTGTTTCCAATTGAAACTTCTTGTTGATGTCTGGGAATGTGAGGACAGGTGCCATAGTGAAATGATGCTTTAGTTCATTAAAGGCCTTTTCCTGCAATTCTGTCCAATTGAATGCAATGTCATTCTTCATCAAGTCATTCAAAGGGTGTGCTATCTGAGCATATCCTTCAATAAACCTGTTATGATTTTCCCTTATTCATGCTTATACTCCCTCTTTTCCTTCACTTTTCTCTAGTCCTACCACATATTTATTCTGACATGCTTGCAATGTCAATTGTATTAGTCATGACCTGTCCAACATGGATCATTCCTTTCTTCTCGCTTCACTTACTCATTCTGATTAGGTGTCAGTTCATTCCAACATGGACTTCCTTCTCCTTTCTTGTATTTCATATATCATACAATTTTCTTTCAGCCAATCAGCTATTCCCTTCCACTCATACGATACCTCTATTCTCTTATACACACTTGGTCTGTGCACTTTGTAATGGTTATATAAACCCTCAATAGTCTAGCTTTGTACTTAAGCTAGATTTACTTGAGACTTGAATCTATTTTGTCCTCAAAACAATTAGGAGCTCTGATTGTTGAACCTTTGCCTCTGCTTCACTCCAATACCAATACAAATCCTTCCTTGAAGGTAGTCTCTTTGGCCATTGTACCATTGAGCTGACAACTTTCTCTTTCTTTTGAGTCTATGCTTGTTCCTACCCAGACCAAGTGTAACAAAACCTGCAATAGAAATTTGCAAGTCCAAGAAAGCTGCAAACAGCTTTGACCATTGTAGGTGTTGGCCATTCCAGAATAACTTTCACTTTGTCTGTGTCCATCTTAACTCCAGAGGAGGAGATTGTAATTCTGAGGAATTCTACTTCTATGACTCTGAAAGAGCATTTCTCTAGTTTGACAAAGAGGTCATGGTCAGAAAGTTATTTGAGGACTTCTAACATGGTTTTGTCATGTTTATCCTGAGATGTGGTCATGAGATTGTCAATATAAACAACAACACAGTCCATGCCACTGAATATCTAATTCATCATCTGTTGAAATGTAGGAGGGGAATTGCAAAGTCCAAAGAACATTATGAGAGACTCATAAGCTCATCTGTGGGTAACAAATGCTGCTTTCCATTTGTCTCCTTCCTTGACTCTGGCATTGTTGTAACCCCAATGAAGATCCATCTTCATAAACAACTTTGCTCCTTTAAGCTTGTTGACTAATTTTGAGATGAGCAGTAATGGGTAGTTGTTCTTAACCATGTGCTTGTTCAGATATTTGTAATCCTGAACCATTCACTTTTGTCCATCCTTCTTTGGTACAATGAATACTGGTGAAGTCTGGAGCAACTTAGAGAGTTTGATGTAGTCCTTCTGAAGTTGCTCTTCAATGAAGATATCAACTTCCTTCTGTTCATCCAGTGAAAGGGGTATGAGCCTTCCTCTCTTTGGTGTGAATGTCTCTTTAAGGTCAATAGCATGGTCCCATGGTTTGTGAACCAGCATCCATTCTGATGCTTTCTTTGAAAACATATACAGATACTTATGATATTCCTCAGGAACAATATCTGTGGGCTTGGGTTCTGCTTTGCTCTTGTTCTGCTCAAAGAGATGTTCTGTGGTGTTCATTATCTTTTTAGTTCTAACCTTGAGTCATCAATAGAGTTGATCTCTCTCCTTATGCTCTTCTCTGATAAGAACCTCATACTGATGAGTTTGTAACCACTTGCATGTATCAGGACAGTGATTAAGCTTGAGAGTGCTCTTGGCCCAATCAATCATAGAATTGTGCACCTGTAACCATGTGTATCCTAAGATAACCATATTGACTTCAAGGTTAAGCACATCTGCCTGCAATTGTTCTCTGTGTCCCTGATAGTTGATGATAATGTCTGCATAGTGCATGACCCTACCAGCTGAATTGCAGGTTCCATCAACATTGTAGATAGGAATGGAGCATTCATGTAGTTGAGTACAAATTCCATTTGTCTTGGCCCAAGTGGTGTCAATGCCAGTGCAATGCACTCCACTGTCTACCAATGTGTTGGTAGCAACAAACATTGAATGTTGTCCATTGGCAATTGTGATGGGAAGCAAGATTTCTCTTGCTCCTGTTGACTGAATCCTAATCTCTCTGATGTCAGTGTGGTCAATCTCTTGGTGTTATGACCCTCAGGCTCAAGCCCTTAGATACCACACTAGCTGGACAATCTTTCAGCAACCACTATAGCTGGTGGGGTAATGAAGAAGTGTTGAATGAAAACAAGACAGAGATAGATGATAGCTTTATCCTTAATACTCTGTAGCTCAAGCCTTGTGACTGAATGCCAACAAGAATACAAGTGGATTAGGCTAAGGTAGGTGGTACATGTGAGCCCCTATTTATACTTTAAGGATTATAAGCACGGACCAAGCTGTGCACATTCCTATGGTCTAAATAAGGTGCTAACTACCTAGTGAGCCCAGGATAATACATAAGTGCAATGGGGATGTGTATAGATTTAGATAAAGAGGAAATAGAATAGAAATGTACAGGAAAGGTAAATAAGGGTATGTGTGAGGTAATTAGAGGGTTTTAATCTAGGATCATTAAGGTCAATGATCCAGTAGGTGTTCCAAGGATAGTGACTACAACTGTAATGTACCATTTTGTGTAAGTATAGTACTGGTGTTGTAATGCTGGGTGATTGATAGTGGAATGAAGCTCAGGTTTTGA
The DNA here is from genome assembly GCA_038089035.1 of Boletellus dicymbophilus. Classification (NCBI taxonomy): domain Eukaryota; kingdom Fungi; phylum Basidiomycota; class Agaricomycetes; order Boletales; family Boletaceae; genus Boletellus; species Boletellus dicymbophilus. The sequence goes on from JBBPKB010000848.1 coordinate 3,468, forward strand.
GCCCCTGCCAAGTTCAAGAGAATCTTGAGACTTCACTAGCTGTGATTTCAAAATTGATTCTTCTTCCAAACAAGGGGTGTCCAGTCTGGCAATGTAAGATCCCAGATTGATCATGTCACCCTCCCTTTTCCCTGAGTACTGGCTTCTTCATTCTTCTTCATATCATAGAAGAAGGCTTTCACCTCATCAAATGACATATTCCTGATCACTTGAGAAGAACTGAGGTTCTCCTCATAGGCATGATAAGAAATCCTTTGAACACCCTTTGGGTCTCCCCAATGGTGTTTGTCATCATCTCCTGCTATGAACCTGTTTGAATCCTTGGGACAGCCTCATATATGACCTCCTCAATGTTGGCCACAAGAACTGCACCTAGTGGAAGCCTTGGTGCATTCTTGTAAGAAGTGGCCCCGTTGTCCACAGTTATAGCATTTACTATTTTGTGAGGGAGATTGCCTTCATCCTTGTGAGGAAGGTTTTCCTTTTCCATTGAAAGCCTTAATGTCATAGTCCTCATCATAGTCCTCTTCAAGCATTTGTGCCACCTGATGGTTACTCTTGTGAGTTTCCTGAGAAGCTGACCCTGAATGATGCTGAATGGGTTGTGAAAAGAGCTTGAATTCTTTCAAGGTCTTTCTGACTTTCCTGAAATTGGCAAGTGCTTCATTCATATTGGTGGCATGAAGTTCTTGCTGACATTGTGTTCCAAGACCCAAAGACCAATTTCTTCCTTGCAGCCTGTCTTATGGCAGAGACTCAAGAACTCTGCACAAAAGGTGTTGACTGATAGCAATCTCTGGTGGAATCCCATAAGTCTCTTGCTTGCCCAATCATGCTGCAGGACTGGTCAAAACAATCATTCAATGTCTGCAACTAGATTCTCCCAATGCTCAAGGATGGATGTCCCTTGTCCAAGGCATTCTAGTTCAACCTCTGTGTAGTAAAAACCTTTTTGTCCTTTTAAACATGAGAGTACTGCATAGGCTCTGTTCTTCTGTCCAACTCATGACTGTAGATCAAACTGCTTTAGATTGCAGTTGAGCCATGCTCTCATCTTTGTCCACCACTTATCAAATTCCTTCATGGATCTGGCATAGGGACCAGGGTCTGCAAATATCTCAACCTTGTTGGTTCCTGTAGAGGACATGGCTGGTCTAGCATCTGCTGCTTGCCTGTTTCCTGTACCTGCCTGGATTCTGACTCCAAGAAGATTCTGAGTGTGCTGCTCTGCTTCTGTAGTGCAATCATTGGCTTCTTCACATTGCTGTGAGGCATGTTCCAATGATTCCTGCAATGCTTCATGCTGTTGCTCCAGTACTTGTACCTGAGTGTTAGTGGTAGCTGCTGTATTGGTTGCATTCTGGATATCCTGCAACATCTGAGTATAACCTCTGACTAGGTTATTCCATTCATCAACCAAGATGTTGGCTGGTGCTGCCATCTTGACTAAGATGTGATGTGTATTGACTTGTGTAGAGAGCTAGGGCTCAACCTAAGTATGAAATGTATGTTCTGACCTATGATTCTGCAACAAAACCCTATTCCTTCCAAAAGAGGTGTTTGCTCTTTGGGGTGTAAGAATACCATAGGGTTTGCTGAAAAGGTAAACAATGATACACAAAACCAAATAGAGAAAAACTATCTTCAAGAAAAGTAGTAGTGCTAAATAAATACTACTTGTGATATGTATGGTTGTGTTTGTGAAAAGATTGGCCCAAAGGCCTTGCTGTCTTGGTTAGCCTACTGTGCAGATGATCCTTCAGGGAAGGAACTCCTGATCTGTGATGTAGAAGCTTCCATGCTTCAATCAATGAGGGATGATTCAGTGAATCAAACCAGCTCTGTGCCTGTTTGAGTCCGAGGCATGAGGTGTCCTGACTTGTCATATAGAACTGTTGGAAAGGGGACAATGTAGACATTAACCTGGTTGTTGAGCAACTCAAGTTCTGTGTGTTCTGCTTTTTCTGTAGATTGTTCTGTGGGAACTTCCTCAATATGTCTGGGTTGAAGTCCACCTGGTAGTTGTATGTCATTGGCATACCAACCATCCTTGTTCCAATCCTTTGGGTTCCAGGAGATGAAACCTCCTCCATTGGCAATATCCAAATCATCATTGGCTTGCAATTCAGGAGTCTCAAGCTCTGGCAATGATTCTGTCATATTGTTGAGATTGATGACTCCTGCAATGCTGGTGTGTGGACTAAGCCAACTGAGTGCAATGCTCCTCCAATAGCATGTGTTGGCATATGGATCTGCTCTTTGTTCCAAATAACTTGGAGTATTGTAGTTTTGAGGTTGACCAATGTCTATTTCCAGAGATATGAAATATAGGTTTGATCACAAACTGATGATACAAGAACTTAAGCATTTTGAGGTAATGTCATATCCTGAGCACAAGTCCAACTCTGGTATTTCTGGAATATTCTCCATTCGTATTTCCAATTCTTATTTCATATTTCCTGTTGTTCTTTCACCTCGGACTTATGATATTGAAACCTTTATTTCTGACACCTGACATTCTCCTGTTTCCATCTGTCGTTCTGTCATTCATTCGTCATGTCTGATGTTCCCTTATTACATCTGTCATCCTTCTGTCTGTCTGTCTATTCCTTTGCAACATCCATACCATTCCAATGTTTCATATTCTTTACTCCAACATTTCACATTCTATACTCCAACTTCTCCTCCATATATAAGTCTTGTAACTCTCTGTTGTATTTCCTTAGTTCGAATATCAACTAAACTTCCTTCGATAAAAATTCTGCACACCCTGTCCCTCTCTCTCCCCTCAGTTGTTGAGTGACTACTTCTGACCCTCTGACCCTTTGAAATTCAGGACACTGGATCCGCTGTAAGGGTGCACCACATAAGGTGAAGCCAAGTCCTGTCTGACCAACTACTCTGGAGTGTTTTGGAGTAGCTCTGCCCCCTTCATGCATAGTTCCGACCCACCCCAGAGTTGACCAGTTTGGCAGGTAAGGCTTTGTGATAACCAGTATTGTGAGTGTCAAGAAAAGAAGTTTGAGATAGAATGTGATGAAGAATCCATTCATGTGTTATCTTAGTGGTGCAAATGAGAATGTGGTGATGACCTGTTCTGGTCTCTTGACTGGTGTGGGTTCTGGCCTTGTGAGCATGAAAGGCAAGAAGGGTATGGATGCAGTTTGTGGTACTGTGGTAACTAAAGTTGGTATGCTGGTGTTCAAAGATACCTCCTCTCTTTGAATGGCTATGGTGTGCACTGGTGGCAGTAAAGTCAAATGTTCTGATGTGGGTGCAGCAACAAATATGTGTGATGAATTGTTCTCAATATGAGTGGTTCAATAACTGAAGCCTGAGTGTCCTGTAAATGCTGTAAAGAAAAACTTTGTGCATTGGTGCTGTACTCTGTGTCTTCTTCTGCATCTCTTGTAGATACTCTTGTGATTGACACTCTCATCAAGCATGTGGTGATCAACAAAAATCCTAGCAACAAGATGATTCTGAGGAAGATGACAATGATATTCTCTGAATAGTTCATCCACTGATGTATGAGTAACTTGGTGTGAGAGCTAAGGTCTCAACCAAAGTTCAATTGAAAAGAGTTGTCTTGGAACCATCTGAAGACTCTGTGCTAACTCTTGCTGCAAGTGGGTTGTGTGGCCTAGATGCCTGATGCAACTGCTGCCTGAGATCTGCAACTGTGTAAGTATGCTGCAATCTCCTATTGCAAGGTGGGAAAAATGGTGGTAATACTATCTTGTACCTAGTTGAGATAGTAAAGGCAATAGTAACATGAAAGATGCCTAATAATGTCTTGAGGTTGAAGAGTAGGTAAAGGAATGTTGAAAGGGTTACTACAATCATAGTTCCTTGACCAACAAGGGATGATACAAGGTAAAGTGTGAGTGATATGAGGAAGTGGAGTGGGACTATGTTCCTATAAACAATTCCTTGCCTTGATCCTTCAATGTATCTTGTATGCTGCCCCCTCTGTGGCTGCTTTTTTTCTTCATCAAAGTTGGATCTGCTCCAGACCAAGGTTCAATCCTTCCTGAATAATGGCCTCAACCTCTCTGCTGACAAATAGGTTACTGATAAACTGATCAACATCACTATGTCTGGATGAGGTGCTCTCTCATTCCAACACTGTGTGTACACCAGTGTATGAGCAATGCTGGTTGTAAACTAAGCAGGTGTGAAGATCAATGATCCTTCAATCAACTAGTATGGCTAGCAGTGTAGCCTGATGCAGTGGCAATGATTCACATGGTTCTTCCTTTGGAAAACAGGTGTTGCAATACAAGTACTCCTGCCAACCTCCAAGTAGTGAGTAGAAAAATAGTGCACTTTCAATGGCATGCTCTCTAAGTGGGAACTGCAAGACAAGGTCAGTGGATGACTCTTCCTGCTTGACAACAAGAATGGACAACACTGAACAAGATAGACAAGCAAGTCAGCATTCCAGTGGATATCAAATAAGTGGCAAACTAGGATCCCAAAGGTATGCCAACACCAATGGCTTCATCAACATTGATGATGCCTCTATCCTAGCTCTATGGGTACACCAAACCCTTGACAATCCCAAGATAAGAGTAGCAACACTGATGCTTACTCTTCTGATACAACAACAACAGATATTGAGGGCTAAAAAGATGAGTGAAAACAATGTGAATGCTTTGGACTGCTATGAGTGATCAGCTTGATGAATACACATGAAAGGCTGTTGAGGATGCTAGCACTACATTTGTAGTGTTTGCATCTGGGACAGAAAAAAAGTCTTGTCCTAATGAAATGACCTACCAAAGCTGGTCTTTCATTTAGGACAACACTTTTGGGACTGAACCAAGTGTTGTGAAAACCTTTGGAGGGAAAACACAAGAGGACAAGACTGAGAGCCCTCTGGTGGCATCATGCCTTATATACTAAACTAGGGTTTACATCTGTTTGTATATAAGTGGCCCTGTTTGTACACTAAGCCAAATATGCCATTGGCCCTGAGTTTGAATATGATAAGAGGCCTTTGTGCTACTGGTCTATATAAAGAAAATGCATAGCCTTGTGGAAGCCCATGTACAGGTTTCTGCACAGCTGAGATAAGAGAGAATAATGCTGTTGGCTAGGAGTCATCATGAGTCATTGTGAGTCATGCACAACTAATGCCATTGGCTGGGAAGAATAGGATCAATGAGCAATAGATGCTATTGAGTTGGGTGAAATAGGATCAAGATATAAATAGCATGGGAAGTGAAATAGAATGGACAGAACTATGTGTCTATAAATAGAAGGCACAGGAATGGATGTGGAAAGGTAGTAGAGTGGAAGCCCATGTAGTGCAATAAGTTATTGAGGCACAGAGAGCTGAAATAAATAGAGAAAAATAAGGAAAAATAAGGAGAAAATATAGCCAAACACTGCCAAACAGGCCATATCATAACATTTGTATATGAATACCTATTAGTTAGATATTGGTTTCTGATTTTTGGGTGCCTCTGATAATTTCCATGTACCCATATGGCTGAGTGTATCAAGCTCAATTTGTATGGCCTTTTCCCATTCTGGCCAATCAAGTGAATTTTTAGCTTCATTTGGAAACAACCCACAAGGGATGTAGAATGATGATGACAGAATCTGGCCATCACTATGAGGGGGTGAAGTTGGGGGTAAACACCATTAGTCATCCAGTCCCTAGGTAACTCAGTTAAGAGCACCTAGTTAGCCCAGTAATAGATCCTTTGTGAGGAAATATCAAAGAGAGTGAAACTGGAGGGCATTTGGTGATGGCATCATGTCTTATATACTAAACTAGGGTTTACATCTGTTTGTACATATGTGGTCTAGTTTGTACACTAAGCTAAATACACCATTGGTGCTGGGTTTGAATATACACTGCTGAGATAAGAGTCCACTGTGCCATTGAGCAATAAATAAGGGATAAAGGGAATATAAAGTGGAATGGAATGAAAAGGAGTTCCATGCATAGGTTTGACATAGCCATGGAGGCATGAGGCATATAGCTGAGCACAGGTATGCACTGGTATGCATAGCCATGTGGAAGTCCATGCACAGGTTTGTACATAGCCTTGATGAGAGGGCTTTACACTATTGGCTGGACAGGTTAGGATGAGTCAATAAGTTAAGGGCAGGTCAATGAGCAGTATGTGCCATTGGCTGGGTTAACCAGGATCAATGAGCAACATATGCCATTGGGCTGGAATAAATAGGATCAAGAACACAGCTGAGATAAGGTGGGTTAATGCCATAGGTCAGTATAAATAGATGAACAACCAGAGCACAGTAAAGTGGAATGGAAGTGGAAGCAGATCAAAGGAGCACCATAGGGGTTCCATGTCCATATAAGGAAGCACTGGTATGCTGTGCATACAGATGCAGAAATGGAGATCCAATGAAGTGGGCTTCTATTCAGCAAGCAATGCTTGTTACAACACCAGTACTATACTTATACAAAATGGTACATTATAGTTGTAGTCATTACCCTTGGAACACTTATTGGATCATAGATCCTAATGATCCTAGACTAAAACCCTCTTATCTCCAAGTACATACCCTTATTTACCTTTCCTGTACACTTCTTCTCTATTTCCTCTTTATCCAAATCTGTACATAGCCTCATCACACTTCTGTATTATCCTGGGCTCAATTGGTAGTTAAGACCTTATTTAGATCATAGGAATATGCACTGCCTGGTCCATGCACATACTCCTTAAAGTATAAATAGGGGTTCGCATGTACCATCTATCTTAGCCTAATCCACTTGTATTCTTATTAGCATTCAGTCACAAGACTTGAGCTACAGAGTATTAAGGACTAAAGCTACACTTTCCTCACAACTGTTTATACAGTCAGTCCAGTGTCAGTCTGGTTGTCAGTCCAACTTGCACTTCATTTCTATATCTCACCAGCTATAGTGGGAGCTGTAAGATTGTCCAGCCAGTGTGATACTTAGGGTCTCACACCTGAGGTCATAACAATGCTAGTGGTTGTACACTGGCATGACACTGGAAATGTAGCTGTGTTGGACAGCCATGCACAGCCATGAGGCAATGTGCTAGGGGTCCAAAGGAGAATAAATAAGGAAAGAGAAAGGAGAAGGATCATGATAAGAAAAAGCGCCATAAGGACAAGGAGAAAAAGAGGGACAAGGATGAGAAACGCAGTGTTTTGACAGGAAAAAAGG
>JBBPKB010000849.1:0-10641 GCA_038089035.1 Boletellus dicymbophilus
GGTTTCTGGAGGGGTGGTCTTGGAGGCATGCACCTTAGCTGCCCACGAAGAGGACTTTGGGCAGTCCTTAGCAACATGTCCTGCCTGACCACAAAACATGCAGAGTTTATTTTCGAATTGGCACTTGCGCTCAGCCACAGTAAGTTTACCATCCTTTCCAAGCTTCAAAGATAAGTCTGGCTTAGTAGAGGTGGAAGCACTGGAGTTATTGGAGGTGTTCGTGGACTTAGCTTTGGGATCTTTGGAAGTGCCAGAGTCTTTTACAGAAGATGAAGATGGTGCAGAGGGTTTCCTGGACATCTTAGGAGCACTATTGGAAGGCTTCACCTGATGGCTAACCTTGGATTTATGCTCCCAATAGCGAGCATTGATGGAGTGTGCGAGCTGGCAAAGTTTGGGGTGATTAGGAGGTTTGCCAACACATGAGATCTCGTCCTTTACACAGTCTGGGAGGCCATTGTAGAAGTGATGCCAAAGAGCACCATCTCTATAACCTCAGACCTGAGACACAATCCGGTTAAACTCAACAACATACTTGTTGATTCGATCACCATCCTTCATAACCAAATTATCCAGCTGGTGTTCTGCATCTCTGACAGGGTCATGTGGTCCAAAATTTATCCACAACTCCAGGACAAACTCCCTATAGTTGTCTATCCAAAGTGGGCAAAGCACAGGGTCCTCTATCTGAAGGAGATCTGGTTCGAACCATTCAAGAGCCATACCCTTAAGATGCAACTGGGCAAAGGTGACCTTGTTTCAGTCGGAGGCGAAGGCTTTAGGACAATGCTGGAAATTCAACTCACATTGGACCAGGAAAACTTGGAGCTAGTGGGGATCCATCCCATCAAACTGATCCAGTTCTCGAACCTTTGTCCATTGTGAGGATTCAGAGTCTTTTTTGCAAGAGAAACGAGCAAGGACACAGATAGCTCCAGCCAAGTTGGTGAGCATTTCATAGGGGACATGTTCCTTGTGCTCAGAAGAGGGTTTGGACTCTCCATGGTTGTCATCCTGGGAGCCAGGTCCATCACTAGGGGGTCCTCCCCCAGGGAAGTCCAGACCTCCGGGGTTTTGATGACTGCTAGGGGTGTGGAACAGCAAGGGTCCAGCAGGAGGCTCATCATAGAACTCAATGCTCACTCCCGGGGTCAGAGATAATGGGGGGTCACATGCTCCTGAGATGGAGGTGGGAAAACAAGGCTCTTCATTGTCATGGAATTCCTCTATGTGTGCTCCTGGAGTCAGAGACAATGGGGGATCATGCGCTTCAGAGATGGAGGTGGGAAAATGACAAGCAGAAAAGCTATGGAATTGTTCTACCAGCTCAGAACCTTGGTGAGTGCTGCCAAAGGTATTCAGAGGGTTGAAATGAGGGAAGACAGGAGGGTTCATAATTGCTCATGTATGAGACCTGGTGACTCGAGTAGCCATGGTAAGAGGATCCAATGCAAGTGCGAGTTTGAATATACTGTCAAACTAATCAACTTGGGGCAGGTTGGAACTACACACAAAGGGGGCAGAGCTACTCCGAAACTCCAGAGTAGTTGGTCGGACAGGACTTGGCTTCACCTTATGTGATGCACCCTTACAGCAGATCTGGTGTCTTGAATTTCAGAGGGTCAGAGGTCAGAAGTAGTCACTCAATGACTGAGGGAGAGAGAGAGAGTCAGACAAGGATTAAGACAGAGTGCACAGAAGTTTGATCAAGAAGTTTAGTTGATATTTGAACTAAGGAAATATGACAGAGAGTAACAAGACTTATATATGGAGGAGAAGTCAGAGTATAGAATGTGAAACATCAGAGTAAGGAATATGAAACATTGGAATGGTACGGGTGTTGCAAAGGAATAGACAGACAGACAGAAGGATGACAGATGTAATAAAGGAACATCAGATGTGATGAATGAACAACAGAATGACAGATGGAAACAGGAGAATGTCAGGTGTCAGAAATAAAGGTTTCAATATCATAAGTCCAAGGTGAAAGAACAACAGGGAATATGAAATAAGAATCAGAAATATGAACAGAGAATATTCCAGAATTACAAGAGTTGGACTTGCATTCGGGATATGACAACCACAGGATACGCTATATTCTTTGCTGATGGAATTGTCTCCTGGCTATCTTGAAGACAAAGAAAGATTACACTCTCTTCAACCAAAGCAGAATATGTTGGCATGTCTGAAGTTGCTAGGCAGTTAACTTGGTTAAAGAACATGTTCAAAGAACTGGACTACAAGTTACCTCCTTTTCATCTTTATGTGGACAATCAAGGAACAATTTTCTTGGCATCAAACCCTGTGCAAAAAGGACAAACCAAACACATTGACATTCCTTATCACTACATAAAGGAATGTGTTCAAGAAGGAATTATTAGTCCTTTCTATGTGAACGCAAATGATCAACTTGCAGATATTTTTACCAAGAATCTTTCAAGAGATCATTTTCAGAAGATTCATTCATCATTGGTCAAAACATTCTCAAATGTCAAATGATATTTCAAGTAATGGAGAGTGTTGAATTCCATGGAACATTCTTCATTATTCTTTTAGATTCCATGGATTAGTGATCACTTATTGATCAAATAGACATGTGATTCATGTTCTTACTAAGATATGATTCACTCCTTATCATTGTGACTCATATCTCATCATTATGACTTGATAGGAGTCATTCTCTCTTATCTTTTATCTCTTATCAGTCAGCTTAGACTAATTATACACTTAGACTCCACTTTAAATGTAGTATATAAACTCAACCTTATGTTGGAGTTCAATTAAGCTGCTTGTCTCTTAACTTGCATCTTCTCTTAGTCACTTGCCTCTTGTGGACTTGTGTTTCACACTTGAATGCAAGTATCATTTCTCAAGACTAAACTCTGCTTGTCAAGTATGTCTCTTTACCTGACTTCCATCCCATTCCCTTTGTTGCTGTGCTCCTTGTTTGTAAGAGAGTTAGCTCTTCCTTCCCAAACTCTTTCACTTTCAACACTAGAAGTCCCAGAATACTTACAGGTGTGAAAAACTCTATACCATTCAAACTAGTTGATACAATCATGTTCAACAATCTATGAGAAGTTGACTATTTTTTTCACAAAATGCTTGTTAGATTTCAGGTATATTTTTCTTCATTACTTCCCATGCTTCTAAGGCCTGAAGCCACCTCCTTCACTAGAAGTGCTAAAATCACTAAATTAGTATGAATTATTTTAAAACACTCAGATCACATTTCTATCCTATGCACTCCATTTTCCTGCTATGTTCCCAGTACTTGTGTGACTAAGAAAACATCATCAGTTATTTCACTCTTCACATGATTATGAACAAATACTCCTCTATTACTAATGTATTACATCTATATCATTCACCAAAATCCATGCTCAATTGAGTTTAAGCATCCATGAAGAGCATTGATATTCAACAAGTTCTAGAAATAGAAGCCAATATGTATTAGCCTTTTATGGTAATTTTTGAATAGACAAATCACTATATTGAGTAGCCCTAACCCTAGGTAACATGCTAAATTGGGTAATTTTTAACACCTAACCCTAATCATGACTTCCATATTAGGTAATTCTTTAACCCAGAAAACCGAAGATTGTTGAGCTTATATCTCAAAAACAAAGCTGCCAATTTGGATGAATATTACACCATTAGCCTCTGCTTGATGTAAGCTTTCTGTTCATATACAATCTATGTCAAAAAAATTGTCCTCCTTAAGTCATTATTGACAAATGATACCCTATAAACATATGCTTAGTATATTTTCAACCATGACAACTTGTTTGATTCAGTATAGATTTATACTTTGTGTTTCAAAATGTATTACCTTCATAGCTAATCTCAGTTGGCTTGTACAAGGTAGAATTTGATGTAAGCTCTGTTGTCCAACCAAATGCTATGATATTTGCTGCCTGTGCAACAAAAACAGACTTTATCCCAAATTTAGCATATGCCACATCTCTGTTGTCAGGTCACAGTTGCCATCATTGTCTGCCAAGATCTGGATTTATTACTTTGCCATTGTTCTTTACACCACATCCCATCATCAAATTTGTGGACAAAGTTAAAATTTGTTATGAATATTTGGCATGAACTTGGTTTATTTTCCCGGCGCAATCTGTTTGCGTGTATGTACTGGCTATGTTACATCATCATATGCGACGGTGTTTGAGGTGTCAGGAAGAAAAGTCCCACTTCATTGCACTTTGAAAATTCTCGGACATGCGATGCTGACACAACGTACGCAAACCTTGTACAAGCTCCGAAATGAAGTCATTTCACTCTGCGGCAATATCAGCAACATTTCTCTCATGGAAAGGTTCATTTTCTCGCTACCGAAATCTTGCCATCAAATTCTACTTAGCGCTATTCGACTCGCAGAACTCAGGGAAATTCCAGCCACGCCGGAATTGGTCGCCAAAGCCGCAATTGAGGAGTACAGCAAGCGCTGTGAGAAAACGCGGCCAAATGGAGGTCGCAAGAACCGCAGGAAAGAGTTGACGATAGTTGCACCGAGGACGTTGCAGGTATAGAAGGCAGGATGGACACGAATGGAGGGTAGGAGTTTTGGCGAAGACGATTCGAGGAATCATAAGGAGTGCGCGACCACAGAAGACCACCACGCAGCCACTTTCGCACCCAAGGAACCCGAGACAGCGGACTGACACTCATACGAGACCACTGACACCACGAGGACGAGTGCAAAGAGCGCCGAGTCAGTAGCATCAGCGGTCGCATCATATGGCGGACCGAATAAGCCACTCGAAACGAGGTTTGGTGAAGTGGCTGAAAGCGAATCGGCGACGAAGCCGTTACTCAGAGGCAGGTGACAAGGGCGGCGAAGAAATGGCTGAGGGCGAAGCGAAGAATAAAAATACTGAGCCGGGATGTCTGGGCGATGGAGCCACAGACGAGGTCGTCGGTGAGGGACCTGGCCCCAAGGACAGCCGAGAGAAAGGTGGCGACCGCGATGTCGACCACATGGACGCCAAGCCCTGCGAAGCGGAGACCTGCGAGGAGCAGGATCAAACGTACGATGAAAAACGTCGAGCTTGAGGGGGAGTATAGGACTCACCTGAGCTCAAAAAGTCTCTCCAGGAATGGAGCGCGGCGAGCGCAGTTCAACCGCAGCTTATCTAGGATGCCGAGGCCAGTTGGGACCAATGCAAACCAAACTAGAGGACCCACGGGAACACGCAAAACTGCCCGACGAGACCGCTGAATACTGGAATGAGCGCCTGCGGACAGAATCTGAAGCGGAGTGCACAGGTCAAGAGAGTGCCGAAAGCGCGCGTGCCGGAGCCGAGGCGCACATGCCGGGAGTATCAGATGATGATGCCAACGTCAGTACCGAACCACAGGAGTCAATAGAACGACAGGATCAACCCCAGGGCGTTGAGCTCGAGGGGGAGTGGAGAAGGCATGCGAGCTCAGAAGATACACGTACCGGAAGCAACGCGGACGCGTCGGGAGTGTCATATAGTATTGGCGACGCCAGGAACAGGCCGAAGAGGCTGTGGAGCGCATCAGAACGCATCAGAGAGGGCGAAGAGCAAAAGGTGGAGGAGAACTCACCAGGCCAAGTCTCAAGGAACCCGGACGAGCCGAGCGGCAAGATTGTCGCACTAAACGGTATCCAAAGTTGCCAAGAACGCTCAGAAAGCAATGGGAACGATGATGACGAAACGGCCATGTCACATCAGAGAGAGAACCTGGAGGACGACCGGATGACCAGGTGGAATTGGGACACGGTGAAGGTGGCGAAACGCGCCGAAACGGTACAGATGGCAACAGATGCAAAAGGATAGCATGTCGAACGGATAACAGAGCGAGCGACCCGCGTTGCGACTCAAGACAAGTCGAAACGGAGATGCTAGCTAGAAATCGAACGAGTCAGCGCGGGCGCTACAAACGGGTGACGAAGAACGTACTTAGTGTATCCACCAAATCCACGAAGCATAATAAACGGCTCAGAGGCCACCCGAATCCACTGCGTCGACGTGGAAAGCTGGAGACGTGATCTAGAAGAGTCAGCGAAAAATGGACCTACCGAGTTGGACGGCTGCATCGAGCAATCCGGATATGTCGCATATGGACAGGAGATCCAGGGAGAGTGTTCCCCAGGCGAGATCAGCCAGAACGGCGAGCGGGAGGCGAGCGCGCATCGAGCGCTATCACAGGCCACCCGCGACTTACCTTATTAGGCAACCGCACGAGTGTAGTAATCATGTAATCACCAAACAAGCGTAAACTAAATATTTCCAACAGTTGTATGGTGGACAAATAAGGATAGGTTGCCCATGTATCGCCACACGGCCTTGCACTTTGGTCGTCATCATATCCCTAAACTATGCACGTACAAAAGGACACGCCCATCCCTCTCAGCCCCAGATATCTCCTCCCACCATGCCACCCTTCTATGACCTCTCCATTGCCTCCTTTGTCCACCCACCATCCCCTGCAAAATCACGTTGGGCCATCGCCGTTACATTCTCCCCTTCCTCCGGCCACTCCGTCCTCTACCAGATCATCGGCTCCTCCTCAGACTACAGCCTCGATGTGCCTCAGTCTGTCACCCTCAAGGAGGAGGACAATGGCTATATCACCAGAATACGTGTCGGCTCGGTCGACTCTGAGAAGCTCCACCAGCTGCACTCTACCCTCGCTGCCATCCCTGTCGTCCAGGCCAATCCAGCCTGGAGCTCTCACACCTGGGCCATGGAGGGCATCTCGGCCCTCCGCGAAGTCGATGGCTACCTTGTCGACAAACACATCACCCCGCAGTGGGTCTCAGAACAGCTAAACGGCAGGAAGGCAGGCGACGCAGCTTGACCGTCTACTTTTCCAGTCCCGGTGCGCTTGGACTCTTTTTGGATACCCATGATCGATAGATTCGCGTACATACGGGGACTCTAAAAAATATTGTGCAGTTATGGCTTTGTATTCTTTGGGCTGTCTGCAGATCATTATCGACACATTGCTTACTTACTCCATGACCCACATTTCCGAGTTTAAATGCTTTTGATCATGGTAATGCATACATGTATGACCTTTTCATATATCAACATGCCTCAACCCTTTCTCAACTTTCAAAATAATCACTTTCTGGATCGATCAAACATTCCACGTCTCCCGGGCTAGGTACTGTGCAAACAATCCAGAGTAACTTGGAGCCAACACTTGTCGAGTTTCAACTCCCATCGACGACTGTTTCATTTAATCGATATGTAAAGTCAGTTATCTTTGAGCGCAGAGGACATATGCCAAACATCCCGTAAGTTTGTTGTGTATTATGTACTGACAATCTGGGGCGGCATCCAGATCGAATCCCTGAGACTGCGAATGACTAATCTCTGTACTAGGCCACTATCATGACATATTGGGCATGGAGACAACAATATTATCGGTGCTGTCCGAGCTTCTCCTTATGCGAGCCTCGTAGAGGAGCGATCATACCATTTAACTCGCGGCTTCCCAAGGCATCATTCTTAACAGCGCGGTTGATTCACTGGGAATGCCATCCTAGAATGATTACGAGCGATGGAAAACAGCATGTCGGCGTGCAATTATTCGCGAAATCAACTTACGTGTAAAGTGTTCCGAACAATTTGTCGTTAGGGATGTTGTCCGTTTTTCCCTGTTCAATCAGACTATTCAGTTCAGTGAACACCAGCGTACGTATTTCTCCATGTTGTGCTCCACAAATGGTCTGATTGCACTCACTTCCGCTCCATGCAATAGGTTAGTATCGTAACGGGGCCGGACATCCGCCAGCTGGATTTTATGTCTAGTGATGCTATGTATGCATACTTAATATAATTATTTTGCCTGCCCACTGTTGCACGCCAGTTCAACCTGCTATTTGAGGACCATCGCCAGCCTCAGCCCTTGGCTGCATCTAGATCGGGCGCAAAATCATAGCTGTTGCTGCTAAGACTAGGACAGGACAGTGGTGGCGAATACCGACGTTGGCTCGGTCAACCCAGAGAACATCGCGCGGGACACAGAGAATGTTGGACAGCCTCCACACGACCCACTCCCACCAGTGGGGGGCGAGATGCTGGGACCAAGCGCTTTCGAGTCATTCATCCTCCTTGAGTGAAGTTCTCAACATGATATACACATGGTTGGAAACTCTTTTCTACCTAATTGTCTGACAAAAAGTTGACGTTAATAGAAACACATGGCTGAAGAAGCACAGGTGCCTATATGCATCCCCATAATGCATTGCTTCTGTCGGGAACATGTCCCTCCCTTCCTCCGCCCCGGCCTCGGACCTAAACGCCAGCACGTTGCGCTTGGACGCGTGGGCGCGGAGAAGATGGAACGACGTGGGTGCAGCCGCCAGAGAGAGGATGTCTTCAGACGCATTAATCTTCTCCCAGGCACGGTCGAGGGTCCCCAAGATGAGAAAGGGAAGTATGCCCGATCTAGCCCATATTCGGGGAACAGGTAAAACAATTTGTGATAAGACTTGACTCCCCACCGCCCTCGAGAAAACGGACGTTGACCCGGATGCCAACATCAGGTGCGTTTCCGCCGCCACTCGGAAAGACGAACACATTCAGGTCCGCCAGGCCAACACCTCGTCTGTGACCCAGTAGCACTCCGGCTCCACCAGCATGCAGATCCGCCTTGACGAGAACGCAAGGAGCTCGACGAGGTCAGTCATTTGAATGCCCATGCAGTTTGTCTAAAAGTGCTGCACGCCGGCATGAAAGGTATCAATGAGCATGTACACATCCACGGGAGAGCAATGCACAGAGGGTCCAGACGTACCCTGAAACAGTCACCACCGCCACATGTGCTTCCACAGGAAGCGAACAAAGTCCCTCGATGCACTTAACAAACAAACAAAACATCAGGCATAACACGTGCGCGGGAAGAGACGAATGACATACCCACCGACGGGGCCATGTGAGGCGTGATCATAAGGGCCTTGGCACCCCTCAACAATGCCAGTGCTGAGGAACCAGAAGAGAACTTGTTCATCCATTCCAGAAGGGAGATGCTGGTCGTTAAGCAAGAGAAATCGGGAATAACATAGTGCGGTCATGTACCGTTTGGGAACATCGTCTGCCATGAGCAGTACCTGACGCAGCGAAGCAACAGTATTATTCCAGACTTTCCAGCCCCAGTCAGACGACGTTCGACACTTATACCACAGACTATTGGCTAGGATCGATGGCACGTCTGGCTTAGAATCCTCCGTGAACATCAATATTTCGGACAAAACCAGGGGGACGATGTTGTTGATGGTTGTTTCCGGAGCGAGCACCTAACAACAGTCACCACTGGCATTTAAGGCTCATGGTAGAAGACTCACATGTGCAAACAAGGTATCTGCTTCTACGAGAGACCCCACAGGTCCATCCAAGTAATGGCCCCGATCCATCTCAACGAGAAGCGCCGAAAGTGATCTTACCTGCGTTCCTTGATTCCTCTATACCAGGCGTTCATGATACTGCCCCTCACATTCATCGAGGTCCAAACAGTGGCGAAACGATGAAATACTTTGCAAACTGCTGAAACAACGCCTGCATGCGAGGTCTGGGATAGCACTGAGAGGCTCAACTATTAAAAAAAAAGTCGAATTCCGTACACTGTAACCGTTATGCAAACATTAACCTCACACAATAAACCATAAAAACTGGTACGATATAATAGCTCCGTCACCAGGCTATATGTTTGAAGGACAAGTGCTTCATCAAGTTTGTTAGATCTGCAATCATTAAAAAGTTAAGCATGAGAGAGAACCAAAATGACGACGTACAAGACAGTAGACTTGTAATTTGGGAGTAACCACCTTGACCTGCTCGAACCGCGATGCATGGAGGACTTGCTGGAATGCCAAAAGTAAGGCATCGCTTGTCTTCTGTTTTGCTCACTTGTAGTTCGCAGTGTTGGACCCCCTCCTAACGTCGATCTGTCACTGCCGACATCAGTGCCATCATGCTGCCAGGCTCGGCTGGTCGATCGGGGGGGATGGAGCAGAAGGAACCAGACAGCCCAGCCTCGGAAAGCAGCAGCGGTGGGGGGTGGAAGGAGACCGTCAGACTGACCAAGTTGTCAGCAAACACGTACACGGTCGGTACATCGATGGGCGCGTCGACAATGTTCGTTCTGAATGTAGCGGCAGCCACGAGATGCCGGCTGTACTCAAGATGCACGGGATCCGGGTAGGCGATCTCGTTCGCACCTGTTCGAGAGATGCGACTCAGCGACGTGCCCGCTCGAAAATGGCGCAGACGCGAAAGTGCGCTCACCTGCCAACCGGGAGACCTGTGAATACAACCGCTCAACCAGCCGCTGCATGTCCGTCCGCCACTCGTTGCTGAGGCTGTTGATCGGCCTGATCTGTGAGACGTCGACCGAGAACGCGGTCCGCTGGACCTCGGCACCAGGATCAAGGAACGTCACGTAGACGTTCACCTCGACGTCCTCCGAGTCTGTGCCAGCGGGCTGGATGTCTGTATCGTCGGTACCGGCTTGGGTTCCTATGCCGCCCTCGTTGGGCTCGCCCTCGACTGAGTCGCTTGAATTTTGGTCTGAACGGCGGCGGCGAGCGCGTCAGCACATCCAGGGCACGAGGAGAGTCGTCAAAATGACGATGACGACGACGATGACGAGGACGAT
>JBBPKB010000850.1:0-10641 GCA_038089035.1 Boletellus dicymbophilus
CCGTGGAACTTTCCCCGTGGGTTATTGGCCCTCTGGTCCAATTTCGTGAACTGCCTCTCACCTAGTATCTCTGTAGTGCTCATGCTTTCATGGAAGCTCGGTCCTGCCCTCGCGACTGGCAACGCAGTTGTTCTCAAGCCTTCTGAGTTAACACCACTTACTGCGCTTCGTGTAGCCCACCTCATCAACGAAGCTGGTTTCCCTCGTGGCGTCGTCAACATCCTTGTCGGATACGGCACTACAGCCGGCAGAGCCATTTCTCACCACTTGAAAATTGAAAAAGTCGCCTTCACTGGTTCGACGCTGGTTGGCCGCGAGATCTTGCAGGCAGCCGGAAAGAGCAACCTTAAAGACGTGACCTTGGAATTGGGCGGAAAGAGCCCCTGCATCATTTATGATGATGCGGATTTAGACCAAGCGGTGGAGTGGGCCATATTTGGTATCTTGTTCGTCCCTTTCACGGGTTCCGTTACATTTAGGCTGACTTCTTCTCCGCAGTTGGAACCATGGCCAGGTGTGCTGCGCCGGATCACGGCTCTTTGTCCAGGAGGGCATCTACGATGAATTCTTGAAGCGTTTCATTGCCAAGTCTCAGTCACTTAAGGTCGGGGATCCATTCAAACAACAAACCTTCCAGGGCCCTCAAGTGTCTGAAACTCAATACAAGGCCAGTAACTTTCAACCCAAAACTAAAGCACACATGATCTTGAAATTATTTATTTCATTAGCGTATCATGGGTTACATCGAATCTGGCATAGCAGATGGCGCCAGGGTCGAGATCGGCGGTAAACGTCACGGGTCTGAAGGCTACTTCATCGAACAGACCATATTCACCAACACCCACCCGGATATGAAGATCGTCAAGGAAGAAATTTTCGGTCCCGTCAGCGTTGTCATCAAATTCAAGACAGAGGAAGAAGTGATCGCGCTGGCCAATGACACCACGTATGGTCTCGCCTCGGCCGTGTTCACGCAAAACTTAAACCGGGCGATCAAGACGTCGCACAAGCTGAAAGCGGGCACGGCTTGGGTGAACTGCGTGAATAACATACACGCAACTATTCCATTTGGCGGGTACAAGCAGAGTGGTATCGGGAGAGAATGTGGCGAGTATGCGTTGACACAGTGCGTCGTGCTCTTTCATGTTGTCCTTCATTGAGGAACTCACCTCAACTAGTTACACTGCTGTCAAGTCCGTGCAAATCAATCTCGACGTCAAACTGAACCTTTGATAAGCATCGTTGAGGGCGATCAAAAGCGCTAATCAGATGCCCTCTTCCAATGTGGATTGTTATGTGTATTATTTCTTGTTTTGCACAAATGTAATATGTATAATGCTATGCCGGTCTTGTGGCACGATGTGTGAACACTGGGAGGGATGTCGTTGGCGTTCTTTTTATCCTCATTATAAGTTCGCGCCTGAAATGTTTCTACTTTTGAGCGATCATGCCGCCCGGAGCCTCGATTGTGCGATACTTTCGTCATTTCCAAACATTTCTATGCGGCCTCCATTCCGGGGTGGCATTTGGGAGACTCATCCACCATGCAAAACGGTACGAATGTGACAGGCCAACGATCGCGCCCGAGCTAAATTATCAGCCTAATATGTAGATCGCCAAGGACCAAAAAAAGGAGGGTAGTCCCATCGTTTGATTGCGCTTTCGAGGAGGTCTGGTTTATCGCAGCCAATGATATCAGAAATAACCCAAAGAAGAAAACTAAAAACGGCGCATCCTACCTAATAGACTTCACCTACCAAAGAGAGTGACAGTAAAAACGGCATTCGTCGATTATTGGGACTGTTTCCGCGACAAGTGGCACGCGATGCATGCTGAACTTGAAGTCCAGGTTGTTTTTCTTTCTTTCTTTTTGGCGAAACCAGAGTGAGGGTGGGTGGAAAGGCACCGTCGGGCCGAGTCGTCGGACAAGATAGGACGAACGTTATGAGCTATCAAGGGGATTTGGTTCTTCAGGAGAAATACGTACCAAGCCATGCTTGCAAGGATGAACTCACGGGTGTGATTTCGGACCATGGTAGGAATTGGCTACTCACCTGTTTGCCAGCCGAGTAAAAGAATTCCAAGGTAGTATGTATATGCCGAATAAACTATACAGTTACTCGGTATTGTCCGTGCACTCTAGGTGACCGGGCTTGTCCCCAGACTATACATTCGACAAGTACATCGCTGAAAACGTATGACCAGAGCTCAAACATCGATTGTCCCATTGCATTATCGAGTGTTATTGTTACTACAACGAAACGCGCCTACGGTATCTGAATTCTCCGAGTCGTACGGAGTCCGCGACAACAACCACGAGTTGCGAAGATTTCCTCCGATTGCAGCCGCAGAGCTCAGTTCCGGGGCACTTGGCACGGCGACATGCACATTCCGACTCGCACGAAGTGCCAGTTTTGTGCAAGGTCCCAGGTACCGACTCGTCGGACTGAAAGTCTTTCCGAGCGTGCAATCCATTCCGCCATGTTCATCATGACAGAAGCCAGAAGAAATCTCCGGCCCCGAATGGTCGAAAAAACTGTTCCGGTTGAGCAAAAGAAGCTTTTTCGAAGAAGCGAGTACGTACCTGCACGCATCCGTGACACTATGTAATGTGGTACGCATATTCCCATGAGAGAGAGAAAAGCGGTATCTGTACCGGCGCACCATGATCAACCTGAGAGCCAAGCTCTAAGCACTGAGCTCGCTGACCAAGTCGACTGCGGACGTGTCTCGAACTTTGGGGCTGGCGTTTCATGTTCGGTGACCCTGGGCCCATACGTTTTGATCGGACACCATGTTAAAGAACGAGCTCTCCGTCAATAATCTCATCTGAATCCCCCAGCAAAAGTTCCCGCTGGTAGTGGCGAGGAGTGCCTTTGCAATGTCGGCACCTAAGCACGGCCGAATGTTTCTTCCGAACTTGCGCTATTGTTCACTTACGTTACCAACGGGCGAGTCAAGCGATAGGCTGGAAGTCAAACGCTTCGATTACAGCTGTTACAAAGCTGAAACCCTTTTTTTCGTGCGAAATGTAACAGGATCCAGGGGACAATCGTGAACGTCCAGACCATTTGGTTCCCCCCTTGCCCGGCTTGAAATGTCAGGACTTCAGTACTCGTACCATGATCAACTTGAGGGGAGGTTTGAGCTTGCCTGAAATTCATTCGGAGATGGGGAAACTTGCAGTGTGCGAACATTCTTCAGTCCGCCGATGTGAATGGAGAGTTCTGCATTTGGAATATAGACAAGTATGGAGGCAAGGGGAATGTAACGGAATGATGTATGACAGCGGAAGTACATGTCTATTACGTAATGAGAACCGCGATCTAAAGACAAAAGTATAGACCATATTGCTGCGAGAAAAGGAGCCTGCATATGAGGTGCATGTTTCGCGATCGTCAGACATGGTAACCAGCTTGCTCTGCGAGCGAAAAACTCAGCTTGGTCGAGAGATCGATCATACAGATTTGGCTACTCAAGGTTTAATATGATGATCTCGTCATGATCATTTTACCGCCACAGGATCGGATTAAGGGTCCAGCTTCGCCGTTAAGCGTTGTCGGAAGTCACCCCGGACCCTTCAAGGGATATCTTATAAGAAATGGAATAGAACCTTTTATGTTAGCTTCTTCCACTGTCCTGCCATCTCGCGACATGATGAGTACAACCACTACCCAGACCGTGGCAATCGTCGCCGAGCGTACGAAGCACAACTACCAGGGTTCTTTATACCTCCTCCCCTCAGATGAGGATGAATGCCAGAGGTACGTCATATGTAGCACCGCAGTCGGACTCGCGATCAACCGTTTTGCAGGCTTATGACCCAGCACCAACTATACACTCACATTCTTTCCGGTCGCCTCATTTTCCCTTCTTTAGTTTTTAAAGATAATGATGACGTCTTGGACATTGGAGTCGGCTCAGGTAATTCATATTTTCCCCTTGCTCTCGCATCTCACGCTGAAAGGAACGTTTTTTTATTGTTGTCGTGTATGTAAGGTGCGTGGCTATGCGACGCCCGCGCATACCTCCCAGAGTCGGTCCAGGTCTATGGCATCGACATCGAGTCTCGCCTTTTCCCCAGGAACGCGGCACTTTCTCCCAACGTCCACCTCTCCGTCTGCTCTTCTTTCGAGCTCCCGTCCTATTGGACGTCCAAATTCGCGCTCGTTCACCAGCGTCTCATGATCTGCGCGTACTCGCGCGACCAGTGGCTTCGCTCCATCACAGAGATGTATCGCGTGCTTGCGCCCGGCGGGTACGTCCAGCTGATCGAGACCGGTCCCGAATGGGATTGTGGACCCAAGACCGCGTCGGTGGTGCTCTTCCTGGACGAGTTCTTTGGCAAGCGGGGCATGCTGCTCCGGTGTGGCGTCTACATCGCGGACATGCTCAAGGTCGCTGGGTTCGTCGACGTCAAGCGCGAAGAGGTGAAGATGAACCTGGGCAAGTGGGCGGGCGAAGAAGGGGTCCTGGGCAGTAACATCACCATCGGCGGACTGAGCGGCATGCGGGACCACGTGATGAAGGTGAACGGCGCTGGGCGGTACGACTCCGTCAAGGAGTTCGATCAGAACATGGACGAGATCACGGACGAGTGGGACAACATGCCTGGATCGCACACCTATATAAGGGTGTTCACTGCCCGGAAGCCCTTGTAAGTCAAAAAAAAAACTTGTTTTAAAAAAGCGTGCCATGGTTATCTTTATTGGTTAACTGCCTTCGTCATTTTATTTTGTATTTATTCGATCAAACTGACCACGCTCCTTTTGTTGCAATTATATGTTTTTGTCTTGTTTTCGGTACTGGCAATTTTTTATATATAGTGAAACGGGCCAGTATGTAGATGCCGATGGAGAGAGGGTGAAGAATTCGTTCGATACCTTGCCCAATGTAGGGAAAAGTTTTCTTTTCTTTTTTTCCTTCTTAAAAATTCTACTGTCGTGGTTACTTCATGAAACGAGTGATCTAGAAAACCAGTTGTATCATTAGAGTGGTGGAAGACGCCGCTACTCAATGAATGCGCCGAGATTCAACTTTTGCTTCTGTCTGGCCACGAACGCCGCCTCCGACCTATCGTCTTTCAAGACGGATTAGAGTTCGGGCCATACAGCCAGTCTACATATTACTAGGTCAAACGAACGTTCATTTTTCTCGGCAACAATAGCATAGCATCTGTGTCGGCTCACCTGCAGGTATGCCTACAAACCAACCCGTGATACCGACACGAGCGGAATTGCCGCAGGGCGCATCAGGTCAAGATAACCTTGTCGCTAACAGGATAGAGCAGCCCTGTAACAACCCAGTGAGTGTTTGTTACATCATGGGCACATGGCTGAACTAGCAAAGGCGCCCTAGTAATAGCTGTGAAGTGAGTCACTGGAAGCTCATCCGAGGGACTTTCGATTTATTGTTCCAAAAATTAGCCCGAGGTTCCTCTGACTGCTCTTGCACCTACTTACCCCACTGAGTACTGTAGATCCAGGCTCGCTTTTCTGAGCAGCAGCAGGTGCTAGGATTAATTGATCATAGTTCACAACACACGAGTCGAAAATTGCATTCCGAATTTTAGTTCTGTATATAATGTTCTCCAGTACCGCCTTCGAGCAAGTTGAGACTGGAAGGCAGTGCCAAGACGAAGGGCCGCATTCGAATCTTCCATCAACACTATGTTTTCCGCAACAAAGCTCCTAACTAGTGCATCGCTTTCAAAATATGTAGATGTCAACATACCGAGTAAGTAGCCAATGCACTTGTGTTCAGAACAATATCCGTTTTCGCTGAGTTGCCACTTTTTTTGTTTCCTCTTCTTCCTTGCTGCTAGTGTCATGTTCAGGTCCTTTCAATGTTGTGCACCCCTTCATCTGTCCTCGGATTATCGACTGGACGGAGGCGCGCGATGTCATCGTCGGCGAATTCGGTTCTGGCAACTACGCGTTTCTCTACCGACAGTCAACGGGTTAAAGTAGGAACTACCTTGATTTTGTGTTCAAGCACTGTCATCAGATCTCCCCCACAACTAATTAAACTGTTGTTCATCCTAGCCTAGAGCGTACCAGTTTAAGGAATGGGAAATCGTGTCAGTGACATCGAGTCCTCTGATCCCTAATTCAGGTCGCCATTGTCGACATCCCGCATGACTGCTCCCAGAAGGCCTCATCTACTATTCGTTTTTCAAGATTCTGCAGCCCTTCCGAGTTGGAACCAAAGCATGTCGTCACGCTATGTTGTCTGACCGGGTTTTGACAGGCCCAAGGATGCTTGTCGACGAGAACTCCAGAGCATCACCGCTTAGCGATATAGCTTGCGCACGAGCAGCTGTAAATGACTTCTAATGACTTTTCGTTCCGTTGTTCGAACTATCTACAATCGTAAAGTGCGTGGCATATACTAATTTTTCTACGGGCCTCGGGGCTCATTCGATTTTTCAGGTTCTTAGGACCGCGTTCGAGGACTCTTCAATTCCTTAGTTCGCCTGAGCGGACGTAGTGCAACTTATTATTCACTTTTCATCATCTAAATTGACCCCCTGTGTCATTCTTTTAACATATACACCTCCGTGTTCTACTGTCTAAGGCCCTACATGACGAACCCACAATCAAGTCATCCCAGTCCCAGCCCTTGTTAGTACCTGCAACATTATCCTTACTTGGTTCGTCATCCAGTTTTTTTTTTCTGTATGAACCAGTGCCGCAACACCCATTAATCAAAATGAATTCTTATATATTGTGCATGGCAAGGGATATGTTGTGATACGAACAGCAGGGTCATTGTTGTCACTATGATCAGATCTTCCCTGACTCGATGTTGCTCTGATTCATACATGATCATTAATGCAGACATCTGATAGCCCATTTCTGCAGCAAAAGTCAACAAGCATTTAGGTACCATGAATCCTGTTCAAATTGAGTGATATCATTGAATGTTGTCAAAACCCCTAACTTTGAGCCTCTCTGATGATCTCCAGTCAGTTTCTATTTGACTCTATATACCCTACTGATATCCTACTCTGTAGTTCATTGGAGTTGGCACAGGAAAATTCCTTGAAGTTCTGGAGATCACTATGGACTTTCAAGATTGGTTCATGTTTGGTTATACATACCCTCTTGAACCCTTATTTTCTTATAATGAGTTCCTTCATTCTCCCAATAACTTTGTCATCTTTGGATTGGAGTTAGTGGAGTTGCTTGTGATTGGTTCTCTGCCCCTATGTGTAAGTTTTGGACTCAGTTCTTTACCTCCCTCAGTTGTTCTTCACTACTCCTAGGCAGTGGCTGAGGTGAGTTTTACTTGTTACTTAATTCCTACCTGGCTAATGTATTGTAGTGGGTATCTCCTGCCCTTACAAACATATCAGCCTGTTCTACTTGCCAGTTCCTGTATTATTGAAGTTCAACACTCTAACTTTCTCCTTGCCAAAACCTGTTGGTTTTCTGCTTGTTGATACATTGCTGATCATTTGAAATTTCCAGTGCAATGGTAAGTTTAATGCATTTTCCTAGGATGTTTTTATGTTGTCATCAATCATATACATATGTAAAAGATCTTCTTGTCTGATTTGTGATTCAATTCTTCCCAACATTGTTTGCTCTTTCTTACTGTCACATTCCACCATCATGACTCAAGTTTATCCTCCAACAACTTTTTTCTGCAGGATCTGTTACACCATTGTGTAGTGATTTTGATATTTGAACAGGCCCCACACCTTCTGTCCCAGAAGATTTCTATCACCATCTCATCAAAAAACTATCTTTGTTTGCAAACACTTCAAAGTCAACTGCAAAGACAAGGACTTAAAGTTCTACTTGGTTTTCATTGAGAGTTGGATTCACAGACTGGGAAGGTACTATAAGACCAAGTAGGTCATCCAAGTACAACACCACATCAATATTGATCACTTGATGTTGTGGAGGAAAATTGATGGGGGTGGTGTTGGTAGTCTTTCTGTGTTCAGGTTTCACAATTTGTGTTGGAGGGGTGAGGGTGGTACCTTTAACTTAATGTCTTTACTTTTCTTTATGTATACATCCACTATATGCAACATCATGGTTTCTCTTTTTGCAAATGATGCTTAATTGGTCTGGCAAATAAACAATTTGTTGTGTGACTTCATAGAAAGCTCTTACTCTTTTCTATTTTCACTCTGTGACTCAAAGATCACATTGTTGACTTGAAACCCACTTCTGGGGATATGAGGATATTTGTAACATTCCTGTGCACTATCTATGAGCAAGATTTTGTGGAAACTGGAATTTTAGCTAGGGACTTAAATTTGAGTCTTGGTTGAGAGTAAGAACTTTAAGCTGATTTTGTTGAAGATCCAAGTCTGTCCATATCATGCTTACACAGACATGCTATTCCTTGTCCTGAAAATGTTGTGTGAAGTGTCAAAAGCATGCTCACACCCAGGCCCATTAATCTAATGTTATAAGCATCACTACTAGCAATCATTCATAATGATCACCATCTAAGACAGTACTCTAGATAGTATGGTCTTCCTTATAAGGTTGTGTTCCATGGAAACTGTCATTTCCAAGAGTTTGACCCAGTTTCTGATTCAGAAATATTGTTTTCTTTCAGTGAAGCTTAGCTATGGTGATTTAGTTGCACCTGTTAGACAGACAGGATTACTAGCTCTTTTCTTATGCTCATATGACACATATGAATGCAAACCCATACTAAACAGCCTTTGCATTCACAACTAAGGCCTAATATTACTTATTTGGGAAATGGTTGAACAGTGTCAAAACATGAGGACTTTCAAATTTCATTAGGTCTATGTATCCCTTAGCATTCTCCAGGGGGTGGAAGACTGTAAGGTACTGATCTTTTCTGCATGCTGCTGTTCTGACTTTTGGATCACTGTCACTTGAGATGCTGTCCTTAAATTTCTGTTGGCATTTTGGAGGCATGTTTCAGTACTTTTATAACACTGTTTAGGTATTTAAGCCAACTGGCTTTGAGTTATCAAATCAGAGGGCCCATGGTTTGACACTGTCCCCTTTGAACTTGCATACCTGGTTGCATTCCATCCAGTGGCTTTGTACCCCTTATACTTTGGAGCTAAGTGTAAGGGGTACAAAGCTGCTGGGCAGAATACAACCAGGTATGTGAGTTTGAAGAGGACAGTGTCAAACCATGGGTCTTCTGATTTGATAACTCAGAGCCAGTTGGCTTAAATACATGAGCAGTGTTATAAAAGTACTGAAACATGCCCCTAAAATGCCAACAAAAATTTAAGGACAGTGTCTTGAGTGACAGCAGAAGAAGTGAAACACAAAAATAAAAGTGTTGGAATTATTTAGTATACATTTATTTGGTGATTACATAAACAATATACTTCGCACTACTGTAGTTTACTTGGTCTTTCTCTAGTGACTACAAGTATCCTACAGGTTACAGTGAGCCTTCTAACAAAAAGTGACAGTGATCCAAAAGTTGGAATGGTGGCATACAGAAAAGATTGGTACCTTACACCTGCTGTTTTCTTTTGAAATAGCAACTCCTTAGTTGCTCCTCAAGCTAATGAAACTATTTTTCTTCAATTGCAACTCTATGCAGACAAACAACCTGAATTGTATGGCCAAACAATTGTTGAGAGTGCATGGCAGTAAAAGAGACCAAAGGTTATGTAAACAAGTTTGTGTACTGTTGAGTGAGCTTTCTATTGGAAGTTGCCAATAATTGTTACTGGTTGTGCAGAGGTCTTGACAGAGAAAGAACCTGAGCCCTATGGAGTCCATGGAACCCTCAGTAGATGTCAAGCTACTGAGAGAATAAACTAGAGAAAGTATGAAGGTTTGTATGCTCTAAGCTTATCTAATAATTACCACAAATGGTAACCTAATGTGTGCTGGTGAAAAATAACAACACTTTCTATGTTGATGGGGTGGGAGCAAGTGAAGTGATCCACAAAGGTAGCCATGATGATGACTGATCCATTGCTGAGATTGTGCAGTGGTAAACACTATTAGCCAACCAGTCTCTTAAGTTACTCAATTAAGAGCACCTAGTGAAAAACTCTGTGATACACCCTTGTGAGGTAATATCAAAGGAGGACAAGACTGGAGGGTGTTACGCTTGGTCCGGGTAGGAACAAACGTAGACTCGAAGAAAAGCAAATGTTCAGCTCAATGGTACAATGGCCAAAGAGACTACCTTCAAAGAAGGATTTGTATCGATGAAGCAGAGGTGAAGGGTCGATGATGCGAGTTCTGATGCGTTCACAAGAGAGGAGAATAGGGTCAAGTCTCAAGTAGATCTAGCTTAGTGTACAAGTGAGACTATTGAGGGTTTAAATAATAGTACAGGCAACGCATGGACCAAGTCAAGAAAGGAATTGAGAACATCGTACGAGTGGAAGGAATAGAGCCCATTGGGCAAAGGAGAATCATATGATGTTAGAAATACAAAAAGGGAAAGGGAAGTCCGTGTTGAAATGGATGATCACCTAATCAAAGTGACTAAGTATATTGGAAGAGAGATCCGTGTTGGAACAGATTGTGGCTAATATGAATACTGTAAGCAAAACGTGAAAGGAAAAGAGACGGAAAAGAGGAAATCGTAACATTACCCCCTTCGTATGGGTAAAGTCACCTGAATTTACAAAGTTAAGACTAAAAGGAAGTAAATGCGCGCTTG
>JBBPKB010000851.1:0-10626 GCA_038089035.1 Boletellus dicymbophilus
ACAAAATACATCGGAGGCCATTCTGATCTTCTTTGTGGGATCTTGGTCGTCAAGACTGCTGAAGAGAGAGAGCGCGTGAGTTTTCCTTTGGTCTATTTTCAAACCATCATCTGATAATCAATGTTCAGTTGTGGAAAGATCGCATTAGCTTGGGTAACGTGATGGGGTCATTGGAATCATGGCTACTCTTACGATCTCTTCGCACGATGCATTTGCGTATTCCGAGACAGTCAGCTAGTGGAACGGAGATTGCGCAGTGGTTGTACAAAGCCGCAGAGGGCCAGGAATTCGATGGGATTCCAGGCGGCGTCGTCACGAAAGTATGGCATTCCAGCTTACAAGGTACCGATGTGCGAAGCTTTAACCCAGCGTCGCAAATGGAAGGCGGCTATAATGCCACCTTTTCTATTCTTGTGCGTTCAGCAGGAAATACATTCATTGTTGATAAAGCGCTGACGTGGAAATGGCCAGCTGGCACGACGCCCCCAAGCAGATGCTTTACCGCGTAAGCTTGAATACTTTGTGGTACGTCCAGCTTTATGCATCCCCAGGTCGTTTGTTGAGTCATCTCGAAGCCTGCTACAAGTCTTGGGGGTGTAGAGTCGCTGGTTGAACAGCGCGTCAGGGCGGATCCAAAAGAGAACCCACTCCTTGTTCGCCTGAGTATTGGGGTAGAAGAAGTGGAGGCAAGTCAGAGCAAATCTTTAATCTTGGCTGATATACTGATCAGCTGTGCAGGATCTCAAGGATGACCTCAGAGGGGCGCTGCAGGCTGTTGCACAACTTTGAAGTTAGGAAGTTACTAAAGTGCTGTATATATTGCACAATATGAATGTCCAATTGTCCAATAAATCAATGTAAACATTTTCGTCGAGGGTCAAACTGCACAGTAAAGTCAACACCAAGTAATTGAAAACAACCTTTTATTTTCAAGAAAGATTGTATTGAATAACATGAATTAAATAATGAATATTGTTACTGGTCGTGCGGAGGTTTCGACAGAGAAAGACCCAAGTCCTATGGAACCCTCAGTAGATGTCAAGCTACTGAGGGAATAAACTTCGAAGGTTTGTACGCTCTAAGCTTATCTAATAATTACCATAAACGGTAACCTAATACGTGCTAGTCAAAAAATAACAACAGGATAGTGGTGCAGGTAAATGACTGAATGTGCAGACTCAGAAGAAAGGAATTAAGATATCTTCATCACAATGTGATCTGGTCATGTATACAAGTTGAATAATACAACTGTTTACCATGGGTTTCAGGCTTTCTGAGTCAGGTGGAGGGCAGAAGACCAGCAGTGGGGAATAGGAATGCTGATATCAGAGACCAGGTCTGGCTGCACAGTCAACTCAGAGGGGGACTTCCAGAAGCTGGCAGTAGGGTGTGAGACTGAGATAGAGGCATTTTAGATGTTTCAGGCTCAGGAACCAAACTTATCTCAAGAAACTTACAATGTGGTGCAGTAGCAGTTGAAAGCACAAATTTGCCAGCAGTGGCACCAAGTGCATGGTTGCAATCACAGGCTCATCAGTATTATGCTCAACTTCATCCAATAATGAACCAAATTCATCAGTTTCTGAGCTATCTGCCATGTCTGGGTAGCTCACTGTCGACCACACGATTTTTAATGTTTTTGCTGGCGAGAAGTCCCCTTTTAATTACCCTTTGAAAAATTTCAGCTCTACTATCACTGAACACGACGACAGGGTGGTATGGTACTTTAGGTTCATATTTCAGGCTAACAATAGCAAGACTTGAGTGCTAAAGGCTGCTGGCTTTGATTAAAGTGAGACGGATCTTTGGTGTACCGCCAGCGGTATCACCATGACAAAGATAACTTGAACACTGGCTGATTGAATAATGTGGATCATAATCTGCAGAACATAACGGGCTATTAAGCCATGTGAACGCTCGCGCCCGTTATCTTCATCGTCGAGTGGTGGGGTGCCGTTGCGCTGCCCCTGTGTTCGTCGTCGTCGTAATGCCAGTCGCGATTCCGATACCCGCGCTCGTTGTCAATATCATTATTCCGGGCCATAGTCCACTGCGCTCGCATCCATCGTTGTCTTCTCCATGGTGGAGGCGTGTCGCTCAGCGCTGCAAAGCATTTGACCTCCTCATCATATGGGGAGGCGCACCGCTGCGCTGTAACCCTCGCGCCCGTCGTCGTCGTCGTAATGGCGCGCTGCTAAGTTTCCCTGTCTGAGTCGCCGTTGTCATTGTCGAGTTGCATTTCGCTCATGTGTTAGCGTCGTCGCCACCGTTGTGGTGGGGCCTGAAGTGACTCCATGTGAATTGTTTATCCACAATTTACTACCCATCGTCGGAAACATGGACCTGTTAATAACTGTTATTAACAGGGTTTTTAACAGCGGCTGAAAATTAGCTACTTATCAACCGAACCCTACCGGCGCAGCTTGATCCTAATTCAACACCTAAAAGCCATATCATAACCTGTGGTCCCCCACCGCCCCTACCATTACGTCGTCCTCTGCGACAATTGTGAGCGCAAGTGCACGCATGGCATACCCTCACCACACGACGGCGGCGGCGAGCGCAGGGGCCAGCGCATCAGCGCCCCAGCCAAGAAGGTGGGGGGAGCGTAGCGCATGAGGCCAGGGCAGTGGTGGCGAATCCTTTTGCAGCGTCACCCAGTTTCTCTGCATGTCCCTCATCATTGGGTGGTATTCTGCTGATTGTGGGTACCTTTCTGTTTTCTACCGTATATCGTAGTGTATCTGGGCCGACTCGGCTACCTTTGGCTAATACATAGTATGATGAGCTAGGGAACGCCATAGCGTGCTTGCACAAATAACATCAAATAACCGCCTAGTCGCGCAATCGCGCCGCGTCAGCTATTCTACTTTACTTGATCTATCATGAACAGTCTCATTCAACGGTATGCGACGTCTGGCGCAGCGCGCAACATACAAAAGCGAAATACTATGTTCATCGGCGATGACGATGACTGTTCCGACGTGGTTGGCTTTGGCAGTCTGGCAAAAGGCGTACCGAGTTTTGTCGTTCCGTCACTCCCAGACGTAAGTCGGCACTCCCAGGTCAGACTTATCGTCTCATCCCGATGAAGCCAGCCGCATTCTTGAGGCTCCACACAGATGATCACGCAGATCCTGCGTGCAGGATTAAGATCCAGCACGGAACCACGACTTTAGCGTTCAGATTTCAGGGTGGTGTCATTGTTGCTGTCGATTCACGAGCTACTGCTGGAAGCTACATCGGTAGGATTTGGACATTGGATAGGTGTGCACTTGTTTGACACCTTTGTTGATGCCAGCAAGTGGAACTGTAAAGAAAGTCATTGAAATCAATCCCTATTTGCTAGGCACAATGGCTGGTGGTGCAGGTGCGGTAGTGTGGTGACGTTGATTTGTTTATGAATTCATCCATACGAATAGCTGACTGTCAATATTGGGAAACGTATCTGGGTGTCCATTGCCGGCTGCACGAACTCAGAAATCGCGAGCGAATTTCAGTGTCTGCTGCCAGCAAATATCTTAGCAATCTTGTGTACAGCTACAAGGGCATGGGTCTGAGTATGGTATGTACTTTGATACCCGATGGCGAACGCGTCACTTACCGAACAGTAGGGTACAATGATCTGCGGCTGGGACAAGACAGTAAGCCCCAACGATTATCCATTTCCCCCCGATGGCGACTTATTTCATCCATCGAGGGCCCTGCATTGTTTTATGTCGACTCGGATGGTACGCGTCTGAAAGGAGATCTCTTCTCCGTGGGATCGGGGAGCACATTCGCATACGGGGTGTTGGACCAAGGATACCGATGGGATCTTACGGATGAAGAAGCTCGGGAGCTTGCGAGGCGAAGTATATACGCTGCAGGTCACCGCGACGCATTCTCGGGCAACACGTGTAACCTTTACCATGTGAAGGAAGAGGGTTGGCAGTTCATCGGTGTGTGGGGGACGAACGGAAATCCATTTTACACTGACTTCTGTTAACAGGCAACTACGATATCACCAAGCTACATTACGATGGTCCTGGAGAAACACCTGGTGGTGGGTACGGATACGATATTCGTACGGAGGGTCAGACTTGTGCGAACCCGCCTGTGATTGCGGGTCAAGCATGATGTCGCTGTACATGTAATTTGTCAATTCAGTTTACATAAAGTGTTTCGACTGCTCATTACGACCATGACATGGCGACTGCCAAGCTTTGCCCTTCCCCCCGTTCCCCATCCCTACCCACACGAACACATTGCTATCACCGTCTCCGACGACGGTCTCATCATGCGCCCCCATTTGCCCGGGCTTTCCGACTCTCCTCCCCTTCCATACGTTCGTATCCCTTGGGGCAAGAACCCCAAGGTTCAAGAACTACAGCACGACGAAACTTGTCACTCCTCAATCTGGAAGTCTAGTGTCGTTGTGTACGGAATAGTGGGCATCATGGACCTCTTCAACGGTACAGAACCGTGATCTTGCCCGAGGTCGTGCTCTCCGTCTGAACGGTAACCTTGATAGCGTCATATCTACTAGTTATCACGGCCCGTTCGCATGTTGGATGTAGTGAGTTGACAATCCTCCTGGGCGAGGTGCGTATTCACGTGGCGAAACAGTGCTCCACGATAGCCATGCCATTTATTCTATCAAGTCTGTGCATGCGATTCCCTTGATCAAGGATCGCGCCCAGCGAGTACTTGACACCATCATAAGCCGCATCTCGTCGTCCCATATATCGGACGATTGTTCCGAACATTTGGCCTCCGAGTCTGGCTCTCAGATGGGGGAATCAATCAGTGATGCTTGTGTCAAATATGCAGGTGAGAACGAAGTCAAGGTGCCAGCAGTGAGCCCTACGGTACACACAGGCGGCGACACCCAAACTGAAGAACCGAGTCCATTTCTCCCGTCGTCTGGAACATCAACACCGACATCGAGCGAGTCGTTGAAAAGTGCAGATAGAGTGAAAGCGGTTGCAAACAGAATGTCATTCTGGACAAGTCTTTCCAAGCGTCAACCTACGTTAACATACGACTCCACCACTAGTTCCGACGACTCGGAACGTCAGTCGTTGGACTCTGTCGTTCAGAGCGCACACGGTGAACCCACTGCCGTCATCGACACGATCACAGCTTCAAATGCACCTCCTCCGGACTCGGTGGGAGAACGACACATAGAACTCGAAGACCGAGTCATCCGTGAATGCATCAGGGAATACGCCAAAGGTTGCATGTACTTCGCTTACCGTTTCGGTAGGGATCTTATCGTTATTACAGACTCGAGTTAATCAAAGGTGGAGCAGATATAACGAGATCTTTACAGAACAAGCATGAGCAGTTTTTGAGGTCGCACACGGAGGAGACTTTACTTGCTAAGCTCGATGCCGTCCCTTCAAATCTTTTGAATGAGCATTCCGATTTACACTTTGATCCCCTTATCGAGCCGTTTTCGACACTTCCGTTTTGGAGACGCGTCAACCGAGAATTCTGGTGGAATGAATGGCTTTCAAAACCTTTTGTAGATGCAGGAGTGGGTTCTACTTTAAACTAAAGACAAAGCCCATTGAAAATTCTCCCAGGTGCATCCGTATGTATTACCAATTGTGCAAGGTTACTTTCAAGTATCCTCCTTCAATCCCTTAACACAACCCGATGTGTTAGAGGATGGCTTGAACTCACCCGTGGACTATCTGTTAGCATCAAGGCGTTCTAGATACAGAGCTGGACTTCGCTATCAACGAAGAGGCGTAGACGATGAAGCACACGTGGCGAATTTTGTTGAAACAGAAACAATCATGAGAATAAAGGTATGTCGCGATGCTGAACGCATAGCCATGTACCGTTCAGACTTTGAGCAGAGAAGTGGGATAGCGAACGTCTTCAGCTTTATCCAAGTCCGTGGCTCTGGTAAGCAAACTACTCCGGAGGGTAGATATAATGACCTGTCATCCAAAAGTCCCGCTTTACTGGACGCAATTGGGATATGGTATGAAACCGCCTCCGGTTCTACTACCGGAATGCACATCAGAACAAAACTTGGACGCTATGAGGCGACACTTGCAGCGTACTATTGATATCTATGGGTCACACGTGGCTACCTTTTCACTTTTGGCTTCGGTTGTGGCCTGATTTCACCGTTAGACAATAGTAAATCTTGCGGAGCAAACTGGAAAGGAAAGCATTCTATCTAATGCGTACAGGTCGTATGCGAAGCGACTAGAAAACAAAGATATTCGGTTAGAGCCATGTCGACCTAATAGTTTGTCAACCTGACGGCTATCTAGTTATTGCGAGTACGATTTTCATCACGAGACAAGAGGAATGAAGTACGTGAATGGATATGCCGTGGACCGTTGGCTCAACTGGGCTAGATACGAGAACATCTCGAGACTCATCAATGACCTCGAACGGGCATTTGAAAGCCAAGGGTACGATAATATCTTCTTGTTGCATTCATCTCTCGCAAATTAGACTTCAGGTTTTTTTGGATTTCCGGCCGCATGTTATTATCGAAACAAAGGGGTGTTTTCCGCGTTAATTGTATTGATTGCCTGGATCGAACCAATGTCGTTCAGGTGCGACCACCTGCTCATGTATTTCACTGTTCTTAGGTGTCCTATAGTCCGCTTTTGCTCGCCATGTTCTTGGTAAGCAACTGGAAGCGGTCGGGCTTATCATCAAGCCACAAACCGGGCAGTCGGGGGTGGATTTAGTCTTCAACGACGGTCTGTGATGATTTCTGAGCCAATCAGAATTGATCGACCTGTAGGTCTGGACAGTCTGGGCAAATAACGGAGACGCTATCAGTCGTGCATAGTGAGTCCAGCTTCTCGTCCCCCGGTCTTAACTTATGCACTTTTACAAGCTCCGGGACTTCAGCTCTAAAAGTAAGCCACTCTCGTTGCTTACAAAAGCCGCGTGTGCTCACTATGCTTCCCAGGGCGATTACACCAGGTACCTTTGACATGCCCAAAAAAACGGTTACAGCCATCCATATCTAATTCGTCCTTCAGGACTGGAAAGCGGGATCTGGGTGGCCTCTTCAACGATGGTGTCAACTCTCTAGCAAGAATGTACAGTTCCACGTTCAGTGACTGGTTCCGTCAAGCCATGATCGACTTCATGCTCGGATACAGGACAATCACCGTCTTCTCGGAGTTTTCGCTTAAGCTCCGGTCCACAGATCCACGTGAACTCGTTCGCTTGTCGAAAGCTCGTGCAGAAGCCATTGCCACTTCTGTCTCTCATGTCTTGGACGAAGGGGAATCTCTCTTAGCAGGATGGACGCTTATTGCCCCGGAGCAACTGAATGTGAAGATCAGCAATAAATTCGAAGAGAAGGTATTGTTACTGGTGAGTTAGGTTGCAGCTTTTTTTTTTTTTCGAGGGCTGATTGACGTCCGATCAAAGAGTGCTCGTGCACTCTATATTGTTGTAGGGTTCCGGCCTTGCCTATCGAATTTTTGAGAAAATTTGAAAATTTGAAACAGAGTTATGACTACGCCCTTGAGAAAGTTAAACTCTACACTCGGGTACCGCTTGGAATGGTTACGAACATCACCAAAGGTCACTTCGATCTAGAGCGATCTAGAAATCATGCTCATTCGTGGGCCCTTTTTTTTTTTTTGATAGGCGCCTACATTTTATCTCCTCTAGAAGAAGCAAGCCGGGATCCAACACAAAATGCTGGATTTTCCGTCACGTGGCTCAACGGTGACCTCGTCAGCTCTCGAATAACGGGTCGGAACAGCTATATGGACGCCTCCACAGAACCTGACCACTCCAACGTGCAACAGCAGAGCCGTAAGACGGGTTTCGATAGCGCAAAGAATGTGAGCAACAAGCTGTTTTGGATGATGCACACGCGAGCGAGGTCCAAACCAATAAATTCGGGCGACCGCGTAGAACCAAACGGTACCTCGTTCACAGCATTCAAAGCCTTGCCTGTTGGTTCCACGCAAGTGAGGAATGGACCTAGCTACACCGAGGCTGCAGACAGTCTTGTTGGTGTCGCATCGTGCAAGGAGGCCGTTGACCTTATTGTCGATGCCATCAAGAGAGCATGCGAAGATACTGGTAGCACATCAGGTGGTGACTTGGTTTTCGAGGGGGATATAGTCAGGTCAGTTCGCAGACATCATGTAGGTCAGACCTGACACTTCGTTAGTGTGTCAGAGGCACAGCGTGCGACAAGCATCTATGCAAAGATGGAATACGAAGTAAAGCGACTGCTTTGGTTAGGGCGATAACTGTAATTGAAGGCTCGTATGCTCAATTACGGACAACATATTAGG
The DNA here is from genome assembly GCA_038089035.1 of Boletellus dicymbophilus. NCBI lineage: Eukaryota > Fungi > Basidiomycota > Agaricomycetes > Boletales > Boletaceae > Boletellus > Boletellus dicymbophilus. Next base: position 8,286 of record JBBPKB010000851.1, read on the forward strand.
TAGGCTGCATCGCTATTACTGTAATCGAATGGGAGACGAAATTAGAAAGATGGTCCGAATTTCGCGAGCAGAAAAGCCTAAAGTGCGGACAAAACAAGAAGTAAAGAATGGTATATGACAGATGCAATGAAAGGGGTAAAATGAAGTGCAAAGTTAACAATTACAAGTGTGTGAATGTGGGAAACCAACAGATGGCGAATAATAGCACATAAATGCACGGAAGTAAGTTCCAGGTCCATCTATATGGTACATTACCTGATGTCGAGGCCATCGTCCCCTCCGACGCCTAGGTCGATGAATCGCGTCATACGTTTCATCATCCTTCCCTCATCCTTGCCCAGTTGATTTGTGACTTGCGCACCGGTGGCGGTATCACTGCCTCGCGTCCAACTACCTTCATGATTACCGATGAAGATTGCGTGGTGTTCGCAAAGCATTTGTCCATCGACTTCCCAGTATTCCTCTAGTCTTTCCTTACATCCTTCCTCGAATTCACAGAGAAGATGCTCAGGGTGGTATCGTTTTCCGGAGTGCGTCACAGCACAGGGGCCCTCGATAGGCTGCCCACAAGATGATGTACCGCACAGAGAGTTGTTTGCTTCATGATAATGATATGCACAAAAGGGTTTCCCGTCGAAGACGTAGAATTCTTTGTCAGGAAACGGTTTCTGAAACGGGGTCGTCAGAATACCGCTCTAAAAACGAGAATAGCAACGAGCACCTGGCAAGAGTGACAATTGAAGCAATCTTTATGATATTTCCCCTTCAATTGACCGTCCCTCGAGGATACCGCTTGTTTTTCGATAGGCAAATTACAGCGTCGACACTGTCATAATATCCATGAGTTAGCCTGACGACGCATGGTGAAGAACACGCACTTTTGGGAGATACATATTCTTCCAGCAACACTCACAAAGGACGCTTCCTCCGTCCATTTGTATCCACCTCCCGTCCTCGATTTTGGAACTACACCCTGCGCATATTCGAACTTTCCGCTTAGCTAATGCCCTATTCCGTACCCTGGCAACCTCGCCAGTCACACCTACACGCTCAGAGTGGACATGGGGATGAGAAGGGCTCGTGTGGGACCGTGTGGGTAGCTTTGGGGGCTTCTGTTCGGGAGAAGCAGGTCCCGGAACGGTGTTCGACCGACTTGGCTTCCCAGTGCTTCTGCTGGACGCAGGCCCACCAATGGAAGCCAGAAGCGAACCTGAGGCGAGGACAGAAACGGAAGCACCCTCCTCTATCAAAGTCTCCATTGCTCTTGCTAAAGCACCAACAGACTTTGCTGTGCTCTGCGTCGCTGCCGATGCGCTCCTGGAACGAACGGGACCGACAGAAGACGTCACCGATGAGGAGGCAGACGTTGCGGACCTCAACGAAGAAGCTGAGATTTGTCGGGAGGGTCCAGATGGATGTCTGCGATCCCGCGGTGCAACAGATTTGCAAACATCCAAAGGCATTACTACGGGCGTATCATCATCGGACTCGTTCACATAGGCTAAGCCAACTTCCGAGTCCGCAGAAGGTGAAGGAGATCTGGTCTCATTTTTTTTGGGGCCCGTGTGCGTCGTATACACGCTCTCCTCGTCGGATTCGTTTTCAAGATCAAGATCTGGTTTTAGGACATCGAGAAATGGAAGTGGTAAGTTGTCCTCTTGTATGGGAGATTGAGATATTGATTCACTGCTGAGACGGCGTTCGAAAGGATTCGGAATCAGGGAAGGCGACGCGATGCGAACAGTAGGAGTAAATGTGATCGGGTGAGCTTTATCGCTGGAGGTAGGAGCAGGAGATCGTGGCGACATTGCGTCATGTGGGCTTGGAAGACGAGGATATTGTCCGTTGATGCCATTTCCGAGAGAGGTAGGCGAGACGGGATAGGGAGAGACAGGAGAAGGTGTATGAGCCGAATTCGGTGACGAGGGCGGGGTCATGGCAGCTGTGGGGAACGGTAAAACATAGGACGTTGGGATCAAATAAAAACTTGCCTCGCATGACATGACCAAGGGTGGAATTTCTGTCCAAGTACTGAGACACATTGGCCGGATGGGCATCGCCAGGGGGTGCGCGAACGGGTGAAAGCGAAGCGGCGAGCATAGCTGCTCTTGCGGCGGCGGCGAACCCCCTTCGACCAACGCCAGCCATGCCTGCTTCACCACCAATCTTTGTGTCGATTTCGCGGCCGCGAACAAGGGACAAGGGAGGCGGAGGCGGTTGTCGCGTTGACATGGGGGGTGGCAGAACGGGGAAGGATACAGCGACCGGGGCGGGCGAAGAAACCACGGATCCGGCTAACGGCATATTGGTAGGGGCTGATTGGCTCTGACCCGGTGACGAG